>OY986049.1:41164911-41364162 GCA_963920205.1 Stenodema calcarata | reverse complement strand
GTCGGTCAAATGAAAATTGATTTGATTGACCGACCCTCGACATCCCTCAACATCATTCTTACTGACGGTCAAACTAAATCACACACTCTAAAGTTAATTTTACGCCCAACCCAATGGTGAAGGCATTGCGATATCTTATTCCGCTCTCAAACTGGAGCACTTTGAAGATGAAGAAACGTGGTTGTTACTTGAGATGTTCTTCGCGGTTCATCCTCTCTAATCTGAGATTTCGCAATTCTGACTGAGGTGTCACTCGGCAAAAAAAGAAGACGAAATTTGGTATGGAGACATTTTACATAAAACCAGTAATTTCTTCGAAAATTCACTTTTATAGCCATGCTGCATGACTGTGGACCTTTAAACAATTTGGAAATATCGTGTAATTTGCAGATAAGTGCGATAATATAACATGGAATGTACCAACTTGTAACTCCACCAATTCATCAAAATGATATTTTTTGGTCAATGCCATTTTAAATGACTTGGCAGCAACTGCCGTTTTAAGTTGTTTTTTGACACAGCTGAACTAGATCTAGCAGGACTGAATCGAGTTGAATATCTCGTTAGCTTTTTTAGATGCACAATATTTAGATTCAACATTTTTGCGTCACAAAACGTGACAATTTCATGGCCTCTGGGCCTTTCATGATTTTCAAGACCTGCAATATCGTATAATTCGTAGGTATCGTGCCTTCGTGCAGCATGTGATTTGTAGACACTTACACCTGCAAATAGATTTTCATCGAGGGGAATGTGACTGGATATTCACGTACAATAGCACTTGTAGGTATTGAATAATCACTTCTGAATGACTATCGTAGGGGCGAATGGAAAGGTTTCACAACGCCTTGATCCTCCACACCTCCCGCTTCCACGGGTACCGCTACCTCTTGGAGTCGCAGGCCTTCGTCGACAAGTTCTTCGACTACTCGGGATGGGAAACTCGTCCTCCTCTCAGCCTGATGGTCACCGATCAGGCTCTCGTCCTCGTCAATTCTCACCATTCAATCGGATACTCCTATCCGAAGGCACCGCACGTCAAGGAGATCGGCGGCGTCAGCATACAGACACCCAAAACATTACCGAGGGTAAGTCGACGAGGACACACTTGGAGTTATTGTAAAGGGAGGATTTTCTGAATCCTATTAGACATATTTGTGAAATCAGTAGTTTGCAAGAAAAATCCAAAAACAGAACGCCATGAACCAAGTTGGTGGGAAGTTTAGCGCCCTCAACGCGCCCATCACCATTCCGATCGCATTTCTCAAGATGACCCACATTCGCTATAAGTTTCATAAGTTTTGCTATATTATATTCGTCTTAATATCAAGTAAGTAACCTTGTTCTTTGTTTTGGTTTATTATCTTCGATAATGAACCATTGGAATCGCCCAAAGAAAAAAAAATTTTAACCCCCCCTCAAAATTTGTTGGTTTACGTTCCAAGATACGTAGATTCAGAAAATCGAATAAAAAAAAATCCGTCCGTCCGCCGTACGCCGTACGCCGTACGCCGTCCGCCGTCCGCCGTCCGCCGTCCGCCGTCCGCCGTCCGCGCCACTTTGCCCAGTTAGCGTTGAGCTAAAATTACGAAATTTGGTTTCTGGGTTTGGACCAGCCCCACAATGATCCTCGAAACTTTTCATAACCCTAGGTCAAGGGGAAGGGGTTCAAAACGAATTTTGAAATTTTGAAAATTCCATATCTCGAAAAATTCATATAGAACGGTATGTTTTTTATTTCATATTTAGATAGAGTTTGTTCCGTAGAATTTTTTAAGACCATCCGCAGCTCTGTACGACCAGCCGTTCGTTCACAATGACGGCTCAAAGATTGTGCCTCACAACACGGTCGTGAATCAAACTGTTGAAATACAGGTCCATTTTCATACTAACAAGCTCTTTGGAACATCATATGGCTTAAGTGATGTCGAGTTTTTTGTTCTGAAATACGTTTCGTGCTACGGAAATGAAGGTAATTTCGAATGTTTGTTGGTAGGTACTTCTTTTATAGAAAAATTATTACCGACGTAGTTTTGTTCTGAAATACGTTTCGTGCTACGGAAATGAAGGTAATTTCGAATGTTTGTTGGTAGGTACTTCTTTTATAGAAAAATTATTACCGACGTAGTATTAAGAACCCCAGAATTATATCGTATTAATTGATCATAATTAATAATAATTATTATTAATAATAAATACGAAATCTCCCCTTGGTGATAATTGATAATAATAATTAATCTAACATTTAGGATCTAGACATTTAGACCTAGTGATCTAGACAGAAGGGTGATCTGTACAAAGAAGATAATGAACCGTTGTGTCAAGAATTTGCAGAGTTTCTTTTTTATTCAAATAGAAAATCCGTGAGTTTATTGAGGATGCCGAACACGGTGTAATCTACTTCAGTCTTGGGAATTACATAGACTTCTCGTCGCCGTTTAAAAAAGCGACTCGTGACATTTTCCTCCAAGTGTTTTCAAAAAGGAAGCAGCGAATTCTGTGGAAATGGAACGGCGAAGGGCTCGACCATAAGCCTGAGAACATCATGTTTTTGCGGTGGCTACCACAGCCGGACGTTCTAGGCAAGTATTCTACGATAACACCACGAGAAAATTATGGTCCACATAGTAGAAATGTATAATAGGTAAGTATCGACACTTCGTTCTCGTTTGATGTACTTTCACCGATACTTTTACTCAAGACTCGGACCCGCTGTACTTTGTTTGGTCATGCACATAGGATCCTAATACGCTGTCCACATGGAACAAGATAAAAGGTGTTCTTAAATAATGAACAACGACTACGATCTATATGTCAGCTGCTTCATTTCCACTTTCCGTACCAAGTACGAAACAGGCGATTCAAACCTTTCCAAATCAATGGTTTTGTTTCTTAAAAAAAGTGTGGCCTGTAGAGGGATTAAAGCGACACCCTCGAATGGTACAGGATCTACATTTTGCGTAAAGTAGACTTCTCCGAAAGAACTTTGTTTATGTTATTCTAATAAATATTTTGAAGAAATTTATTTTTCAATTAAAAACTCTGCAAATTCTTGACACAACGGTGTTTTCAAAATTCGTTTTGAACCCCTTCCATTGACCTAGGGTTATGAAAAGGATCATTGTGGGGTAGGTCCTAACCCGTAAACAGAATCGGATTTTTTTTTAAATTCCAACTTTTCCAACTTTTGAGGAGGGGTATTTGGCGGGAGGCGATTCCAAAGGTTCAATATTGAACCAAAAATAAATCAACCCAAAAACAAACATAACCTTTGGAATCGCCTCCCGCCAAATACCCCTCCTCAAAAGTTGCTGGTTTACGTGTCAAGATACGTAGATTTAGAAAATGGAATTTAAAAAAAATCCGATTCTGTTTTATTATGTTTGTTTTTGGGTTTATTTATTTTTACATATTATGTACCTACTAACTAACATAAACAACTTGTGAAACGTATCGATAAGATATTTACTTATCGAACTTTTGAAGTGCCATTCTAGTAGTCCTCAAAATCATAATATGACCGTCATTTAATATAATATATTATAATATATTATATTATAATGTAACTGACCTTCACTTGTTATCTTTATACTGCCGTTTGAAACCAAAACGCCTTATCTCCAATGTTGACAAAAATGAGATTTTTACGTATCTCCCCTATTTTTGATAATATCAATATTATGCTCTTTTCGATGGTGAAGTCCAAATTTTAAAATTTCATTTAGAAATGAGGGGATACCCTCAAAATCGAAAAATCGTTGAATTTGACGGTAAAACGCCTTATCTAACTGTTTTTTTAAGGTGACACTCCAAAACTCTGTTCAAAAACGCCTCAATCTAATGTTGATTCGTGAATATTGTTGATGGTGAAACGCCTTAACCCAGCGAAAATCGGGATAAGGCCTTAGACCTTCAAAAGTTTACTTTTTTTGCTTCAGATTTAGTATCAGACTCTTTCAATCTTTTACTCAGCTGGTTTAGCGATGAGGTCTTTTTCCACAAAATATAATTAGGTTATCCTGACTTGTAGAGTTAAGGTGTTTTACCTTAAAAAAACAAGAGGTCGGCAACCCTCTTGTTTTGGAAGGTCAATCGCCTTACATGGGTCACCTTCAAAAACATGGCAAAAAAAAAAAAAAAATCAAATCATCCCGCCTCAAGTAGAGTATGTGGTTTCAAAATCGAATTTTTTTCTCGATAATTTTGTCAATTCGAGCATTATCGACGTTTCTCTAAAAAATGAGTTCGATAGCACAAACTGGAGGCGAACTACAGCCTGATTTCTATAGAAAAAATAGAAAGCGATTTCTTAAATACCTACTTGGTTTTCGGAAATAAGCGGCAGTATAGATGAGAGTTGGTCATACCAAGCTGGAGTCCAAAAGTTGGGTGAGGGCTTGGAAACCCACAGATGGTTCTATAAAAACCACAATTTCAGAATTAATTCGGAATATATTCATATTGGAAGTTAACTTTAAAAATGAAGTGTTAATTGATTGACGGGTGTGAATCTTCAGCACACAATCGAACCAAGTTGTTCATCAGCCACGGGGGTCTCTTGAGTCTGATGGAAGCAGTGAGCTTCGCAGTACCGGTCGTTGGCATTGTGATGTGTGAGGACTCGAGGAAAAACATACGTGTGGCCAAAGAGTCGGGTTACGCTCTGGACATCGACTTACGAGACGTCACTGTTGACTCTTTGAACGAGCTTATCGACGAAATGATTCAAAACAAAACGTAAGTACAAAAAAGGGGGTTTCCTATCAAATAACAGAATTTTCCCAATTCAACATTAAGAATCTCTAGAAAAACGTTTGAAATGTCATCCAATTTTGACCATTTCGTTCAGGTGGCTCTTAATGGACTTAATTGACATAGTCAAACCATCTATAGATACATCAACACGACTGCTAATAGTAGATACAGTAGTCGCTACTTATTTCGGTTGATTTGGGCCAAACCAAATAAGTCCTTAACTATTGCCTTTTCAATATCGTATCATCTGCAAAGAGCAACACATCATAAGTACAAATCCCTTCTCAACGACCTCCACTTGGTGGATTCATCAATCGAAAAGGCACATGCACTGACAGGGTAGAGGTAGTGGTGAAGAATCTAAAGCATAAAATCAAGAAAGGTCGCGCCAAAATAAGGTCATCACAGCAAAGTATTCGTCATCGTTAAAGTTGTGTACAAATACATTTGTTGACTGAGGGCTGGTAGGTCGGTCTCACTGAAGGTCAAATTCATTGCTGAAAAATCTTGGCAACCTTTCTCAAAGAAACAACAAGGTGTGATGTCATGATTGCGGGAAAATTTAAAAGTTTTCTCTTTTGCAAGACACCACTACAAAGACTTGATTTGCTCGTCAGTGTTATTTGTTGAGACATTCGAGCAAAATACCCTTTACGTACAGTCTTCTGGAACGTGTTTCCAACATTCTGATTAAACATTGCACTGAAGCCCTCATAAAGGCAGTATGACGTTACTCTGGAGATCGAAATAACCTAAATTTAACATTTATATCGATGAACCAATGAATTGAAAACTTGATTGGTTGAACTTGGATGAAGGTGGTCTTATGGACATCCCAATCAATTTTACTCACTCATCAAGTAATTGCTTAATCTGCCAGTTGAGCTGACGGTTGCAAGAATAATTCTTAATTATTAAGTTTTGTACTTCGTTTTTGGTTATAGAACAACCTTGTATACTAGGTAACTTAAAAAATGCCAAAAATCTCGATGAAACTATCTAAGTCCATGTTTTAGAGTGAGTGAATTGGATAACGTTTACTAAGTTAGGGCTGTGCTATCCCCTTCAGGTCTGCCAAAATTGTCTGAATTCATAACTTTTGGGAAAATGGATACCGTGAGATGTAACAATGTATCGAGAAGACGTCTTCAATCAACTGCTTTCTCTCTGTAGTCCACATTATTATCATCATGACGTTTCCCAACACCAGTTACATATCTCATTTTTTGCACCTTCTCAGGTTAGCCAAAAAAGAACAGTTTGTATTCCACTAAAAGCTCGTTTGGCTCACCCTCAACCACGTGTTTAGTGATCGTTGTTATCATCGAATCGGTGATGTGCGCCAAATCTGGTTTCTCCATTCGATTCACCGCAAAAAAAAACCATTTGGAAACCGTAAAAACCCGAAAACGGCAGAAAGCTGACAGTGATAATATCAATTATTATCATATTATGATATTTTACATACCTTCACATGTATATCAAATTTAAATTGTGTAACAATATGAACTGCTCTAATTTCAATAGCTCTTTAATGCCTAACCCGATTTTAAGGTATAAGAAAAGGGCGCGACAGGTCTCATCCGTGTTCAAAGACCGACCCCTGAAACCAGTCGACGAGGGCGTCTACTGGATCGAATACGTCCTTCGCCACGGCAAAGTCCTCCAGCCGGCGTCCCTTCAGATGGTTTACTACGAGCTGCAGATGTGGGATTTGACAATAATCGCTGGACTGATGGCTCTCTCAGTGGCTCTCCTGATTGTTTTGATCATCGGAATCATCATCACTGCGCTCGTCCTTATACTCGAACGGAAGAGCCCTGCGGCGACTCTTCTGCTCAAAGACAAGAAAAAACTTAGTTGAATTTATCAGTACGATAAAAATTGTTTCGTAATAACATGAACCATTTAGCTGGACCGAATGAAGAAGTTCAAATTAACAAGAATGTGCAGAAAAATGAAAAGCCAATCTTAACCTTTAGAAAAAGGAAATAGGATTCGAATGGTTAATTCAGTTTTTAATAGGTACCTAATTCATGCCGAATCATGCATGAATATTTCCATTGAGACAAGTCAAGAAAACAAACAATTAAACGAGTTTAAGATTCAGATTGCTCCCACCCATAGCGTTAATTCAAAGGTCTATGGTGAGCCACATTTCAATATACCGTACATAATGAACTGATTGTTTGCTTTGGTTTACAAGACTGACATGATTTTACAATTAGACTTATTTAATAAATAATAACTCTTTTGTCTATCGACACTGCTTGTGTGTGACAAATGATTGGTACCTACTCGATATTACATAATTATCTAGGTACTCCTTCTGTAATGTTAATGTAATTCACTCACCTTCAATAAATTATCAAAACTAATTCGATTATTTAAACTTTCAAAACATCATTAGGCCGATATTAAAGGACAAAATGTCTCCATATCGACTCGAGGTGTTTATTTGAGTTCGAATGGACCTTCAAGAAGAGCAATTTTCGACTCAAATACTTCGTGAAAACGAAAAAAAGTTGACTCCATATCGACTCGAGGTGATTATTTGAGTTCGAATGGACCTTCAAGAAGAGCAATTTGCGACTCAAATACTTCGTGAAAACGAAAAAAAGTTGACTCCATATCGACTCGAGGTGTTTATTTGAGTTCGAATGGACCTTCAAGAAGAGCAGTCAGTTCAAGTTAATTGCTCTTCTTGAAGGTCCATTCGAACTCAAATAAACACGTCGAGTCGATATGAAGTCAACTTTTTTTCGTTTTCACGAAGTATTTGAGTCGAAAATTGCTCTTCTTGAAGGTCCATTCGAACTCAAATAAACACGTCGAGTCGATATGAAGGGTACCGGGAAAAAACAAGGATAGTCACAAAATTGTAATAGCGAGAAAAGCTGATTTATAAGTTTGAAACTGTACACAAATTGTAAATTACCATTTTTTTTGACGATTGCAATTTTCTCAGGTGCACTTACTATCCCTGAGACACTTGGCATAATCATATTTATGATAATAAATTTTCAATTAATAAGAGAAGTAACTTTCTACAATAACTCCAAATTTACTGGAACAAAACAAGGAATGTCACAATACCTATCCTATTAAGTCAGAAACAAAACTTCCTTATCACAGGTAGGTGACTCAGCAACAAGCTGTTTTGAAAGAATATGCATTTGAAAAACCATTAATGGTGCGGCAACTTGTTATAAAAATCTTGATTATGTGGGTGGCAAAATTCTTTCAAAACTTGGAGATCGTCATACTTCGGTTTGGACAGTGGCAGGCGATGTTTGTATGATGTTTCCGGTACCTCGAATTCTCCTGGATTTAATGAACGAGTTTCGTTTGACCTGACGAATTTTTTTTTTATTTCTTCTAACATTGATGGAGTGGCTCTCCCAAGAACAATTGTAAGTGCTGCGATGGTACACAAGACCTGGTTTGTCTTGAGACACTCGCAGTTCCCTCACTTTTTGAATTGGAAACGTGCACTTGGGTGCAAATTTGGGTTGCAGAAACATCGTCCACTGTTTTATGATTTTCTTCTTTACAGGGACAACTTTGAACGGCTCTGGTTTCTTCCTTGAAACTCGCAGTAGTTCATACCAATCCTTAGGCAGTTCCATTCTAGTTTTCAGATTGATGAGACCCATATTTTTATCGCATTCCAAGTATGAGTGGCCCCTGATTGGGAAAGTAACTTCGATGGACTCGAGCCTCTTCGCAGTATGAACGACGTAATAGAGAAATCTTATCATGGTGTAATTTTTATTTTGACCCCCAGCTGAGTCACAGAAGATGTGAAGATGTTTGACGTTCGGATCCAAGTAATTGAAGATAAAATGAAAAAGAAAAGATGAAACTTCATCTGCTCCCTTTTTACCAGCGTATTCAGGGTATGTGTAAAACACTGATCGGGCTGTGGATAGAGTGTGGACGTTGAAGGAGTACATTGACAACTGCCTTCGGTAATAAACGTCGTTCGTCGTTATGTTTGGCAAAGATATATTTTTTTGGTAATCCAGCGCAATCGCCTCTAGATCCACTCTTTGACGAGACGAAACTCGAGCCTTTTTTTTCCTGTTCATCTCCGTCACTCTCACTCATATTTAGGTAACTAATTTGTCGAAGAAACGGTATGCAATAAAAATCACGAACGAAAACAACGAAGCACAAGGACAAACGGAAACAACGCACACAGGATGATAATATTAGACGATAACAAGAAGGTAGGTTGCAAGAGGGTTGCACCTGTGACTATCCCGGTTTTTTCCCTGCAATGCTTGGACTATTCTTGTTTCTTCCCTGTAGGTTGAATCTTCTTCGTCAATTTTCACTGGACTAACCTGTTTTCAGCCCCAGGTTAATGTTATGATCTGATAGTACTCGCGAAGACCAAGAGAATGCACTGCAAAACGAAGAATTGAAAAAATTGGACTATTCTTGTTTTTTCCCTGCACCCTTCATATGAAGTCAACTTTTTTTCGTTTTCACGAAGTATTTGAGTCGACAATTGCTCTTCTTGAAGGTCCATTCGACCTCAAATAAACACCTCGAGTCGATATGAAGTCAACTTTTTTTCGTTTTCACGAAGTATTTGAGTCGACAATTGCTCTTCTTGAAGGTCCATTCGAACTCAAATAAACACGTCGAGTCGATATGAAGTCAACTTTTTTTCGTTTTCACGAAGTATTTGAGTCGACAATTGCTCTTCTTGAAGGTCCATTCGAACTCAAATAAACACGTCGAGTCGATATGAAGTCAACTTTTTTTCGTTTTCACGAAGTATTTGATTCGACAATTGCTCTTCTTGAAGGTCCATTCGAACTCAAATAAACACCTCGAGTCGATATGAAGTCAACTTTTTTTCGTTTTCACGAAGTATTTGATTCGACAATTGCTCTTCTTGAAGGTCCATTCGAACTCAAATAAACACGTCGAGTCGATATGAAGTCAACTTTTTTTCGTTTTCACGAAGTATTTGATTCGACAATTGCTCTTCTTGAAGGTCCATTCGAACTCAAATAAACACCTCGAGTCGATATGAAGTCAACTTTTTTTCGTTTTCACGAAGTATTTGATTCGACAATTGCTCTTCTTGAAGGTCCATTCGAACTCAAATAAACACGTCGAGTCGATATGAAGTCAACTTTTTTTCGTTTTCACGAAGTATTTGATTCGACAATTGCTCTTCTTGAAGGTCGATTCGAACTCAAATAAACACTTCGAGTCGATATGAAGTCAACTTTTTTTCGTTTTCACGAAGCATTTGAGTCGACAATTGCTCTTCTTGAAGGTCCATTCGTACTCAAATAAACACCTCGAGTCGATATGAAGTCAACTTTTTTTCGTTTTCACGAAGTATTTGAGTCGAAAATTGCTCTTCTTGAAGGTCCATTCGAACTCAAATAAACACCTCGAGTCGATATGAAGTCAACTTTTTTTCGTTTTCACGAAGTATTTGATTCGACAATTGCTCTTCTTGAAGGTCCATTCGAACTCAAATAAACACGTCGAGTCGATATGAAGTCAACTTTTTTTCGTTTTCACGAAGTATTTGATTCGACAATTGCTCTTCTTGAAGGTCCATTCGAACTCAAATAAACACGTCGAGTCGATATGAAGTCAACTTTTTTTCGTTTTCACGAAGCATTTGAGTCGACAATTGCTCTTCTTGAAGGTCGATTCGAACTCAAATAAACACCTCGAGTCGATATGAAGTCAACTTTTTTTCGTTTTCACGAAGCATTTGAGTCGACAATTGCTCTTCTTGAAGGTCCATTCGTACTCAAATAAACACCTCGAGTCGATATGAAGTCAACTTTTTTTCGTTTTCACGAAGTATTTGAGTCGAAAATTGCTCTTCTTGAAGGTCCATTCGAACTCAAATAAACACCTCGAGTCGATATGAAGTCAACTTTTTTTCGTTTTCACGAAGTATTTGAGTCGACAATTGCTCTTCTTGAAGGTCGATTCGAACTTAAATAAACACGTCGAGTCGATATGAAGTCAACTTTTTTCGTTTTCACGAAGCATTTGAGTCGACAATTGCTCTTCTTGAAGGTCCATTCGTACTCAAATAAACACCTCGAGTCGATATGAAGTCAACTTTTTTTCGTTTTCACGAAGTATTTGAGTCGAAAATTGCTCTTCTTGAAGGTCCATTCGAACTCAAATAAACACCTCGAGTCGATATGAAGTCAACTTTTTTTCGTTTTCACGAAGTATTTGAGTCGACATTTGCTCTTCTTGAAGGTCCATTCGAACTCAAATAAACACGTCGAGTCGATATGAAGTCAACTTTTTTTCGTTTTCACGAAGCATTTGAGTCGACAATTGCTCTTCTTGAAGGTCCATTCGAACTCAAATAAGCACCTCGAGTCGATATGAAGTAAACTTTTTTTCGTTTTCACGAAGTATTTGATTCGACAATTGCTCTTCTTGAAGGTCCATTCGAACTCAAATAAACACGTCGAGTCGATATGAAGTCAACTTTTTTTCGTTTTCACGAAGCATTTGAGTCGACAATTGCTCTTCTTGAAGGTCGATTCGAACTCAAATAAACACCTCGAGTCGATATGAAGTCAACTTTTTTTCGTTTTCACGAAGCATTTGAGTCGACAATTGCTCTTCTTGAAGGTCCATTCGTACTCAAATAAACACCTCGAGTCGGTATGAAGTCAACTTTTTTTCGTTTTCACGAAGTATTTGAGTCGACAATTGCTCTTCTTGAAGGTCCATTCGAACTCAAATAAACACCTCGAGTCGATATGAAGTCAACTTTTTTTCGTTTTCACGAAGCATTTGAGTCGACAATTGCTCTTCTTGAAGGTCCATTCGTACTCAAATAAACACCTCGAGTCGATATGAAGTCAACTTTTTTTCGTTTTCACGAAGTATTTGAGTCGAAAATTGCTCTTCTTGAAGGTCCATTCGAACTCAAATAAACACCTCGAGTCGATATGAAGTCAACTTTTTTTCGTTTTCACGAAGTATTTGAGTCGACAATTGCTCTTCTTGAAGGTCCATTCGAACTCAAATAAACACGTCGAGTCGATATGAAGTCAACTTTTTTTCGTTTTCACGAAGCATTTGAGTCGACAATTGCTCTTCTTGAAGGTCCATTCGAACTCAAATAAACACCTCGAGTCGATATGAAGTCAACTTTTTTTCGTTTTGACGAAGTATTTGAGTCGACAATTGCTCTTCTTGAAGGTCCACTCGAACTCAAATAAACACCTCGAGTCGATATGAAGTCAACTTTTTTTCGTTTTCACGAAGTATTTGAGTCGACAATTGCTCTTCTTGAAGGTCCATTCGAACTCAAATAAACACGTCGAGTCGATATGAAGTCAACTTTTTTTCGTTTTCACGAAGCATTTGAGTCGACAATTGCTCTTCTTGAAGGTCCATTCGAACTCAAATAAACACTTCGAGTCGATATGAAGTCAACTTTTTTTCGTTTTCACGAAGTATTTGAGTCGACGATTGCTCTTCTTGAAGGTCCATTCGAACTCAAATAAGCACCTCGAGTCGATATGAAGTCAACTTTTTTTCGTTTTCACGAAGTATTTGATTCGACAATTGCTCTTCTTGAAGGTCCATTCGAACTCAAATAAACACCTCGAGTCGATATGAAGTCAACTTTTTTTTCGTTTTCACGAAGTATTTGAGTCGACGATTGCTCTTCTTGAAGGTCCATTCGAACTCAAATAAGCACCTCGAGTCGATATGAAGTCAACTTTTTTTCGTTTTCACGAAGTATTTGAGTCGAAAATTGCTCTTCTTGAAGGTCCATTCGAACTCAAATAAACACCTCGAGTCGATATGAAGTCAATTTTGTTTCGTTTTCACGAAGTATTTGAGTCGACGATTGCTCTTCTTGAAGGTCCATTCGAACTCAAATAAGCACCTCGAGTCGATATGAAGTCAACTTTTTTTCGTTTTCACGAAGTATTTGAGTCGAAAATTGCTCTTCTTGAAGGTCCATTCGAACTCAAATAAACACCTCGAGTCGATATGAAGTCAACTTTTCTTCGTATTCACGAAGTATTTGAGTCGAAAATTGCTCTTCTTGAAGGTCCATTCGAAATCAAATAAACACCTCGAGTCGATATGAAGTCAACTTTTCTTCGTTTTCACGAAGTATTTGAGTCGACAATTGCTCTTCTTGAAGGTCCATTCGAACTCAAATAAACACGTCGAGTCGATATGAAGTCAACTTTTTTTCGTTTTCACGAAGCATTTGAGTCGACAATTGCTCTTCTTGAAGGTCCATTCGAACTCAAATAAACACCTCGAGTCGATATGAAGTCAACTTTTTTTCGTTTTCACGAAGTATTTGAGTCGACGATTGCTCTTCTTGAAGGTCCATTCGAACTCAAATAAACACCTCGAGTCGATATGAAGTCAACTTTTTTTCGTTTTCACGAAGTATTTGAGTCGACGATTGCTCTTCTTGAAGGTCCATTCGAACTCAAATAAGCACCTCGAGTCGATATGAAGTCAACTTTTTTTCGTTTTCACGAAGTGTTTGAGTCGACAATTGCTCTTCTTGAAGGTCCATTCGAACTCAAATAAACACCTCGAGTCGATATGAAGTAAACTTTTTTTCGTTTTCACGAAGTATTTGAGTCGACAATTGCTCTTCTTGAAGGTCCATTCGAACTCAAATAAACACGTCGAGTCGATATGAAGTCAACTTTTTTTCGTTTTCACGAAGCATTTGAGTCGACAATTGCTCTTCTTGAAGGTCGATTCGAACTCAAATAAACACCTCGAGTCGATATGAAGTCAACTTTTTTTCGTTTTCACGAAGCATTTGAGTCGACAATTGCTCTTCTTGAAGGTCCATTCGTACTCAAATAAACACCTCGAGTCGGTATGAAGTCAACTTTTTTTCGTTTTCACGAAGTATTTGAGTCGACAATTGCTCTTCTTGAAGGTCCATTCGAACTCAAATAAACACCTCGAGTCGATATGAAGTCAACTTTTTTTCGTTTTCACGAAGCATTTGAGTCGACAATTGCTCTTCTTGAAGGTCCATTCGTACTCAAATAAACACCTCGAGTCGATATGAAGTCAACTTTTTTTCGTTTTCACGAAGTATTTGAGTCGAAAATTGCTCTTCTTGAAGGTCCATTCGAACTCAAATAAACACCTCGAGTCGATATGAAGTCAACTTTTTTTCGTTTTCACGAAGTATTTGAGTCGACAATTGCTCTTCTTGAAGGTCCATTCGAACTCAAATAAACACGTCGAGTCGATATGAAGTCAACTTTTTTTCGTTTTCACGAAGCATTTGAGTCGACAATTGCTCTTCTTGAAGGTCCATTCGAACTCAAATAAACACCTCGAGTCGATATGAAGTCAACTTTTTTTCGTTTTGACGAAGTATTTGAGTCGACAATTGCTCTTCTTGAAGGTCCACTCGAACTCAAATAAACACCTCGAGTCGATATGAAGTCAACTTTTTTTCGTTTTCACGAAGTATTTGAGTCGACAATTGCTCTTCTTGAAGGTCCATTCGAACTCAAATAAACACGTCGAGTCGATATGAAGTCAACTTTTTTTCGTTTTCACGAAGCATTTGAGTCGACAATTGCTCTTCTTGAAGGTCCATTCGAACTCAAATAAACACTTCGAGTCGATATGAAGTCAACTTTTTTTCGTTTTCACGAAGTATTTGAGTCGACGATTGCTCTTCTTGAAGGTCCATTCGAACTCAAATAAGCACCTCGAGTCGATATGAAGTCAACTTTTTTTCGTTTTCACGAAGTATTTGATTCGACAATTGCTCTTCTTGAAGGTCCATTCGAACTCAAATAAACACCTCGAGTCGATATGAAGTCAACTTTTTTTTCGTTTTCACGAAGTATTTGAGTCGACGATTGCTCTTCTTGAAGGTCCATTCGAACTCAAATAAGCACCTCGAGTCGATATGAAGTCAACTTTTTTTCGTTTTCACGAAGTATTTGAGTCGAAAATTGCTCTTCTTGAAGGTCCATTCGAACTCAAATAAACACCTCGAGTCGATATGAAGTCAATTTTGTTTCGTTTTCACGAAGTATTTGAGTCGACGATTGCTCTTCTTGAAGGTCCATTCGAACTCAAATAAGCACCTCGAGTCGATATGAAGTCAACTTTTTTTCGTTTTCACGAAGTATTTGAGTCGAAAATTGCTCTTCTTGAAGGTCCATTCGAACTCAAATAAACACCTCGAGTCGATATGAAGTCAACTTTTCTTCGTATTCACGAAGTATTTGAGTCGAAAATTGCTCTTCTTGAAGGTCCATTCGAAATCAAATAAACACCTCGAGTCGATATGAAGTCAACTTTTCTTCGTTTTCACGAAGTATTTGAGTCGACAATTGCTCTTCTTGAAGGTCCATTCGAACTCAAATAAACACGTCGAGTCGATATGAAGTCAACTTTTTTTCGTTTTCACGAAGCATTTGAGTCGACAATTGCTCTTCTTGAAGGTCCATTCGAACTCAAATAAACACCTCGAGTCGATATGAAGTCAACTTTTTTTCGTTTTCACGAAGTATTTGAGTCGACGATTGCTCTTCTTGAAGGTCCATTCGAACTCAAATAAACACCTCGAGTCGATATGAAGTCAACTTTTTTTCGTTTTCACGAAGTATTTGAGTCGACGATTGCTCTTCTTGAAGGTCCATTCGAACTCAAATAAGCACCTCGAGTCGATATGAAGTCAACTTTTTTTCGTTTTCACGAAGTGTTTGAGTCGACAATTGCTCTTCTTGAAGGTCCATTCGAACTCAAATAAACACCTCGAGTCGATATGAAGTAAACTTTTTTTCGTTTTCACGAAGTATTTAAGTCGACAATTGCTCTTCTTGAAGGTCCATCCGAACTCAAATAAACACCTCGAGTCGCTATGAAGTCAACTTTTTTTCGTTTTCACGAAGTGTTTGAGTCGAAAATTGCTCTTCTTGAAGGTCCATCCGAACTCAAATAAACACCTCGAGTCGCTATGAAGTCAACTTTTTTTCGTTTTCACGATGTATTTAAGTCGACAATTGCTCTTCTTGAAGGTCCATTCGAACTCAAATAAACACCTCCAGTCGATATGAAGTCAACTTTTTTTCGTTTTCTCGATGTATTTGAGTCGACAATTGCTCTTCTTTAAAGTCCATTCGAACTCAAATAAACGCCTCGAGTCGATATGAAGTCATTTTTTTTTTTATTGTGATTTAAATGATTGAAATCTGGCTGATTTGAAACTTGGACGTAAAATGGTGCGCGATTGTGACGTCACCCACACCTTCACCTTCCCACTCTGAAAATAGACGTCTACTAGAGAAGGGAAACAAGAGTAGGTATTTTCAAAAAAATCATGTATTTCTACTGGTGATTGCACCATCGTATTACTCAAGTATTGTTTTGTTACTGACGATGGTTAATGCCGAAACTGGTCTAACATAATAATACGTGGAAATTGACGATTTTTTTCAAATAGGTACTCTTGTTTTTCTCAACATGGGTTTCTACGATTTCGTCGCGAGTGATTTAGTTCGTGTCTACTAGATCTTGTAGATCATGTAACTGTGGTCTACGTGATCTTCATTCGTCTATAGATAGCAGGGCAACCTGCAGGCTGCATGAAGCCCTCCTGGCAAATATTTGCAGCCCGCAAAGAATTTGAACATTCTGAAGAAAGAAAGAGAATTTGAAAAACCTTTATTTCCTTCAAAAAATAATTAATCAAACAAGTAAAATTACGAATAAAATGAAATACCATAATTACTGTTTTCATTTTCAGAGTGTAAGTAAGGAATTGGGAACTGCTGGAATTAGGAACTGCTTGTGTTCCTAAGAAAGTACAAACTGACAACTTTGGGATAATTCTGCGTTATGGAGACCCAATGAGGAGACCCCTAGAAGGGAAAGTCCAACAGGTGAAGGGAAATCCCATGGCATGGTTGGGGAACTTTTGATAGCCGTAGGCAGCTTTGGATGACAAGTTGTCTGCTCAAATTCATCTGCTCTAATCGGATAACGGAATGAATGAGATATCGTAATTCTGACTTACCGTAATTCTGACTTACCGGGTAATCATCGTGTTCAGCGTTGAAAAATCCATACACTGAGGATGTTACTCGGCAGAAAATGGAGACAAAATTTGTTACGTATCCAATACTCTTCTGGTATTCAAAACATTTTTGATTCCGCCCCTTCCACCCCAAATTTTACATTGCGTAAAACTACCTGTTATTTGTACGAATACTTATTGCGTCGAAAATTCGCTCATACGGTCATGCTGCATCTTGTTTATCTACATCGACCGGTAGACGTTCTACAGATGTCAATTTTTATTCTACAGCTTGTCTATGGGTTGACGTAGCCGAGGTAGATTAAAATCAGATGTTTTTAGATGATCTACCTCCGTCTACATTACCTACATCTATACATGTAGATATCTACTCTCTATAGGCCGTGTAGACGACTGGAAGATGATCTACCGACATGTAATGCAGGACTAATCACGTCGGCTCCTCCCTTCCAATGGTCCTCCCCGATCCCTGATCACAAATAGGCCTGGTAGGTAGTAGCTGTTACGCAGTGGAGGTTGTCACCTAGAAGTTGATAGACGCCTACACGTCGATAGAGGCGGTCTAGACGTCGATAGACGCCGTTAGACATGGATAGACGTCAATCGACTCCGTTTGACATGGGTAGACGTCAATAGACGCCGTTAGACAGGGATAGACGTCAATAGACGCCGTCAGACATGGATAGACGTCGATAGACGCCGCTTGACGCCGCCTAGACGTCGCATGTTCATCTACCCCTGTAGATATGTCTACTTATTTAGATGAGTAGACTTCAATTTGGCCGACCAAAAGTAACCATTTAGACGTCTAGCAGATCATCTACCACAGACGTCTACTGGATCATCTACTGGATTACGTCTACAGACAGAAGTCCATTGGACGTCTAGCAGACGTCTATTTTCTGTGTGCGTTCACCGTTGCACTTCATCTACTAGTGCACAGTCTCAACAAGTTCTGTCAGATAAAAGAAAAAAATTAAAGAAGAAAAAACATTTTTTAATATTAGTTTTAAAACCCGTTTTATAAAGTATAAAATGATTTTTTACGGCTCTTCTAAAATGTTGAGGGAGGATCTTTAGTGTCTCTGGATATATTTGGAAATCGGCATGCAAAATTGATTAGTAAAGAACAAGTACAAGTTTATCCCGTTAGTTTAGAATTGACCGCGTTATGGGTCAAAATTGGCCGAAAAAACAGAAACGCACAAAAAGCACCAAATTTCATACGCATTTTGAGCCGAGAAATCGATTAAAACCAGTTTCATTCATACTAGGTACTTTTTGTTTTTCTTGGGCGATCTTGCCAAACCGAAATGGCAAGGAATTGCTGATTTGTCCAAGTTTGCCCCGTCATTAATTTGTGTAAGATTTTATTTGTTGTCAAATTATTGTAAGTTATTTTGTTTTAATTAAAAAATGTTGGAAATGTGAAGTTTGATTCTTTAGCCTTTCTGATTTATTATCTTCAATAATTATTAAGTATAATCGACCAAGAAAAAAAATTTAACGCCCTCAAAATCTATACAAAAGGGTGATCTGCACAAAAAAGTTAGCGTTGTGTTAAAATTATGAAATTTGGTTTACGGGTTCTGACCAACCCCACTATGATCCTCCTAACTTTACATAACACTGAGCCGAAAGTCGAACTTAGGTAGGGGACTCCCTTAGCAAGTGTTTGTGAATACGGCCCTAGGTCAATGAACAGGGGTTCAAAACAAATTTTGAAATTTTGAAAAATTCAAATGGATCGGTCACATTTAACAGTGTTTACTTTTTAGAATTTTTCAAGTTTGTACAGCCGTTCGTTCACAATGACGGCTCAAAGTTGGAGCAGAACAAAAGTCATCAACATGAGGGTGAATCATGCGGCCGCCAGCAGCGTACTGGACCAGCTGATTCAAAGATCACATGGTTTTCAGATTTCGGTATAAATAATAATTAATAATCTTTATCAATGATTATTAATAACTAACAATAATTATTAATAATAAATAAAATAAGTAAAAATTGAAAATGTTGAAAATAAGTAAAAATAATATACACTAATTGATCATAATTATTAGATAATATTCAACGATAATTCATTATAATAATTATTCAATCATTTAGTGAACTATACAAAAGAGTGATCTGCATTAAAAAGATGATAGGTAAGTCAACCATTGAGTCAAGAATTGGCAGAGTTTTTTCAAAAAGTTCTGTAATGGTCCCTAAGCGTTCTTAAGAGTTTAACAAATCAACTCCCATTGTATGTTGAAGCGGATGAATAGAGTTGTAGAATTCACGGTTTCATAGATTCCTCGATCACATTTAAAGAATTTGATCAAATCTATCAAATTCTTAAAATGGCGTTAAGGCCTGTTTTCCTAGCGACAGGTTTTTTGCGCAGCAGGAACCGAATTTGCCTGAAAAACGTCGGCAGGAGCGTGAAATATATTGCGCTGCGTAAAAGTGTTTTCCTAGCGCCGTTTTATTATCTGTTCAGTTGGCGTTGAATTGTGTTGAAGGTAGCACGTGTGTGGTAACATTTAGGTACCTACTGCTGAAATGGAGAACGCGATGAGAAAGAGAAATGTAATTGCTGCATTGATAATGATACTTCTTTAATTATAATTATAGGAGTAATAGATGGTGACGAAGAAGAAGAGAGAGGGTTAACAAAATATGCCAAAGTAAGGAAACGTGTGAGTGATATATTCTCAAACCGCAGAAATGAAGGAATGTTCAGCAGTTTAATCAAGAATCATCTTCTTGGCGATGAAGAGAAATTCCAAAGATACTTTAGACCAGGGATGGCCAACTTCTTTTGCCCAAAGGGCCACTTCCATACTTTCGCTAAAAGCAGGGGCCGCACAAGAACTTAAAGGGAAATTTAGGCTATATAAATTAATGTATAAACAAATGCTATGGATATTGAACATACTTTAATGTTGAAATAATATATACTAATCATACAAGAGTTGAGCAGAACAAAATCAACAATTTTACTGAAAAAAAAACCACTAGTGAGAACACTGAGGGCGGGCACAATCGTTCACAAGTTTGTCAAAATCAATTCTTGTCGAGGTGGTGGCCACTTTAAGCAAATCTTGAAGATGGTTGTCTGTAAGTCTGTTACGGTTGCCAAACCGTGCAGTCAGTCTTTTTGGAAAGCGTAGTTGCCTCACCGTGCGACATCAAACTGGCGTGTTTGCCTTATACTCAAAGTATACTTCCTACTGATTCTCTTAAAGTAATTAAACCTTTATTTTGCTAGTTGTTAAAAAATTTATTATCAGGTCGTAATTATATACAATTTGAACTTAACCTGGACTCTTGTAGAAAATTTTGTATTTTATATTTCTGTTAAAAAATATCCACCGTAATACTTTTAAAAAGTTGTTCGGGGGCCGCATAAAACATAACCGCGGGCCGCCAGTAGGCCATCCCTGCTTTAGACTGACCAGAGAAAGGTTTTTCTTCATTAGCGAATTTTCGAAGAAAAGGAAGCTATTGTTCTCGGTCCAAAATTTTTAAAACTCGAAATTCCGCAAAATTTGTATACCAAAATCCGTTTCAGACCATCCTGAATTCACTGCCAAAAGACACAAAAAATCATATGTATATATTTATGTATGTGTCATTCCAGACGATAACTCTCGATAGAATTGAGATAAAAAGTTCAAATTTGCACACAAAATCTGTCTTGGCAATCGACAGGCTAAGTTCGAAGATGGGCAGAATCGGGCCACTCTAAGGGGGGTGTAGGGGAGTTTTAAGGGGGGGAAAATTACCCATGGAGTCCAAATTTGAAACAGTCTGACATGTGACACCTCATTTTAAAGGTTTTTTCATGCTGAACACGATGGTGAAGTCAGAATTGCGATATCTCATTTCATTTCCAAACTGGAGCATTTTGAAATGTTCCAAACATCACATTTTACATAAAAGCGGTTATTTCTTCAAAAATTCGCTCTTATAGCCATGCTGCATGACTGGTTTTGAACATTTACTGAACATTTGAGCACTTTTCCGCTTTGGGACATCTTGAAAACCTCGGAAATCGGAAATTGGAGCAACACAAACACTGGAATCCAAATCAATCACGCCAGCGCACTACGCAGTAGACTCATTCTTGACCAGTCGGGCCAACCGCGTCAACGCAACAAGTTCTGCGCCGACGTGATGCGCTCTCTAGGAAAACACCCTAACTAAATTCAAGAGATCCAGTGGTCGACGTTATACGCCTGGCGTATCACGTTGTCAGCGGCGCAAAAAACCTGTCGCTAGGAAAACAGGCCTTTAGTAAGAAGTTAGCTGAAATGAGTGACCATTTGAATTTTGGCGCCTCACTTTTGCCGTCCCTACAGCCGCCGTCTTGTTGATGTCAGATGAACTGGACAAGGAGTCGTTCTGATTCTGCTGGTAGCGCTCTCAGGAACGTTTGATGAACTATAATGGTACAACTGTTCACCTTACGGCAGCGCTGTTCTGTGTAGTACTTTTGGATTTACTTGAGAGTGGATCTGCCTTTCTTCCATGGTTCGTGTATTATCATGGAGTGTAGGCAACAAAAGTCGAAGCCAACAAAAGAAGAGAAAAACACACACACACATACGGATTTTTATTCCATGCTATTTTGAGCTGTTTGTTCAACAAACTTTGTTGTGTGTCGCATGTCGTTATCGGGCAAATTTAAATCAAACAATTTTATTTTCGTGATCTAATTGCGTGCAGAGAAGTTGTACCTATATGTTGGAATACAGACTGAAACATGCCGGTTATCAAAGAAAAGGATAAAAAGCTGCGGATTTGCTTGGTAAGTAATTCGCTGTTATGAGCAGCTACTTCTTGTCAGCTTTCTGAGTGAAGATCATTTTGGTGAATGATAATCGTAATTTTTATCTACTTTGCGCACCCACTGGAATAAGGAGATTCATTAATGTTAGGCAACGAGCAGGCCAAATCATCTCGACCTATACCTAACATTCTGATCCGTTGATTTCGTGTTAATTTTGACAAACCCAGCAAATTATGTTGGAAAACAACAAACTTTCAATACTTAGTGATTCCTATAATATAGGAATCACTAAGTATTGAAAGTTTGTTGTTTTCCAAGTATAATATTCATCATCTTCATGAGACAAGTATAATATTATAATATTACTAGCTGTGTACCCGCGCTTCGCAACGGTAGAACAGACACCCCCTTTAGGACAGGCCCCACTCATAACAGATACTACCCCCTCCTAAATTGGTCAGAAACCTTCCCCAATGTTCACACAACACAATTTCAAAGTTTCACTCCAATTCGTCAAGTAGTTTTTGGATTGCCGGTAGACCCACCCCCCACACACAACCTGTACCCTCCCTCCTAAATTGGTCAGAAACCTTCCCCAATGTTCACTCAACATATACCCGAAGTTTCATTCAGATCGGTCAAGTAGTTTTGAAATCCCGGTAATACCCCCCCTCCCACTACCATAACTGCCTTTAACCTACCCGTTCTGTTTAGGAACATTCCTCAATGTTCACACAACAAATTCCCAAAGTTGCACTCCAACTGATCAAGTAGTTTTGAATGCCTGTAGACCCCCCCCCCCCCCTCACAACCTGCACCCCGCCCCCTCCCAATAACATCCTGATTGAAGTACCACTTGAAAGTACTCGTCGAGCTGAATCCAGAGACTACTTACTATCGGATTTACGTTCAACTGTTCAAAAGTAATAAGCATAAACGTCCTCATAGAAGTGATTATAACACGTTTTTTAGTAGTATTTCATTCATAGCGTTTCAACGGATGGACAGATTTAAACGCGAATTTTTCATAAACCTTCCCAGATAAATTCTGCGTCAAATGGTACCAGCCGCAACTTTCTACGTTCAGCTGTTCTTAATTGATGATGAGACAAACAGACAGACAGACAAACAAACAGACAGACAGACACGATTTTATTATATAGTATAGATTATACTAAGTATGTCTCATGAAGATGATGAATATAAACAGTTTGTTTGTGGATTATCATACTGCAAGCCGATCTAACGCTAGTCTATGTACAATCTCCGGCTTAATCCAGAATGCTGAGATACCTGTTGTGTTGCCATCCACTCTGGTTTCCCATTAGATGTTCGTGTTTTGATCGTGTTTAATAAACAATTTAGAAATAAAATTTTCTTTTAATGGTCGATTGTCGGTTGTAGAGTAAGCGCCAATTGGCGATGGGACAATTGGAATGGAGGTTGCTCACTTACTCCTCCACTATTTCGTTCCTTGTATCCCTGAATACTCCACAGCATTCTTGTACCCTCCATTTTTCATCCCTAATTACCTACGTACAATTTGTTGCGCCACAGCCCCTAATTGTTACCACCACTGATATCGCTTGTTATTAATTAATGTCCAAAATTTTCAGAACGAAGAAGACGTTCCGTATGAAGAAGAAATCCTTAGAAACCCTTATTCTATAAAACATTGGCTCAGATACATCGATTTCAAAAAAGATGCTCCCAAGCACGGAGTCAACATCATATATGAAAGAGCCTTGAAGGAGCTTCCTGGAAGGTAATTTATGAATTTATACTATTCAATGCGGGGTCGCTACTGGATTTCAATGTTCTATGATTGGTTTTCTCGGTTTGTTTCCAGTTATAAGCTGTGGTATAACTATCTGAAACTAAGGAAGAAGCAAATCAAGGGACGATGTATCACCGATCCATGTTACGAGCATCTAAACAACACCTTCGAGCGTGCGCTTGTCTACATGAACAAGGTTAGTTGTTGATGAAGTTTTCCTGCTCTTCGAATTCAATCTTTCATTTTGGACTCTGATAAACCTTCGTTAATTTAGAAGGCGAATATATGAGCAACTAAGACACAAATTTTGTTTCATGCTTTTAAAGCATGAAATACTTACTGTCTGCCCATCTAATTCTTTTGGAAATCACTATGCATTCCATTCCTTCCGTGGATTTTGGTTAACTATGACATAGTATATGTTGTAATATACTATAATTACTCGTACATTGTAATATATAGAAAACGATTCAGAGAAATTGCTGCCAGAAAAAATTAGGAAGATGGTGACAGAATGTTTAGGCCTGGGAGAAGTGACGCATCATATTAACTCCGAACGTTCAGCCATATGAAGGCACACTATTCCTGAATGTTTTGTTTCATGAGCTAGTTAAACACCCACTCATCTTATCTTGGAGATGACAAACTTCTCCCACTGGTGGTTGTTTCATGTACGTATTGATCCCTGTTATTTGTTCTGATGTACTGTTCTTGACATTCTATGCCACGTTCATTCTGTAGATGCCGAGAATCTGGATGGATTACTGCCAATTCACGGTGGACCAGTGCAAGATCTCCAGAGCCCGTCAGGTATTTGACAGGGCTCTTCGAGCTTTGCCCATCACTCAACACAGGAGGATATGGCCCATCTACATAGCTTTCCTGAAGAAGCACAACATTCCGGAGACCGCCGTTCGGGTTTTTAGACGCTATTTGAAAGTAAGTTATGATTGTAGCTGTTATGTAGTGAATACTATTTGTCGAGAGTAATACCAATATTGTGTACTCCACAATAAAGTTAATATAAATGTTAAAAACCAACAATCTTAAATTGGTTTGGTAGTTCATCAGAACCCACGGAATTAGCTGAAAAAGGTTTCAAGGCATTCAAGTAGCGATACAGCATGTTCAAAGTCCTAAAAGATGAATATATTGAACTTGAATTCGTCGGGAACACTCAGTATACACTACGATTACACGTGACAATGTTTGTCTCATGACTTCATCTTAATATTCTAGCTCTGCCCGGAGGATGCTGAAGAGTACATTGACTACCTGACAACAGTCAACAGGCTGGACGAAGCTTCTGTCCGACTCGCTGACATAGTCAATAGCGACGAGTTCGTTTCGAAACATGGCAAGTCGAATCATCAGTTGTGGACTGAGCTGTGCGAGCTGATTTCCAAAAACCCCCAAGACATGAAGTGAGTGAAGTTACGTTGAATATGCATGTGACTGTTATATGCATGGGTGTGACGCTCCTGGTTAAAACAGTTCCCCGTACTGTAAATTCACCGTTTCCGGAACTGAACATACGTGTATTTCCACTTCGTATAAACTGGCTTATTGACACATATTGTTTATAAATAGTATGATGTAATATTATGATCAATCATCAGAGTTATGTGATAACTAGTGATAATTTAAAGCTGAAACTATAGTCACGACAAGTCACACATTTGGTCAATATTCAGTGTCAAGTTTGTCACTAGGCATCAAGAATGGTCTTTTTAACGTGGTAAATGAACACATATTATTATGTACGTAGCTTATTATAAGCACTTTTAGGGGTTTTATTTCTTTCTAAAAAATACATTGAAGTTACTCTAGTGGTGCTTCGTTCTATTTCCAAATCCTATCCCTCTGAAATGTGGAAAACTACCGTTCATAACCCAATTTGGTTCTATAGATCTGTGCTTGAAAGCATAAGTAATTAAGGTTTTTGCTTCTCCTGAAAAGTGAGGTTTTTTCACGTACAAAGTATCACATCTAGACGTAATAAGCATGTCAACCCTTAAAATTAATTCCCTGCCAATTGGATTATCTTTTTGTTTTCTCTATTGGAACTAAACTCCAATAGGAGTTCAATTTTATGTTTTATTTTATTAATTTTAAATTTCAGGACCTTGAATGTGGACGCAATCATTCGCAGCGGGTTGAAGAAGTACACTGACCAACTGGGAAGACTGTGGAATTCGCTTGCTGATTATTATATACGAAGCGGATTGTTTGAAAAGGTACGAAAAATCTCGAATTTCACCTCATAGGTGATAAGGCTCTGAAAATAATTCAACTAAGATACATTTTCAAGATTTTTGGTTTTGGTGAGTGGTGAGAATGAAATTCTTTTGAAGGAACGTTTCACGTGGGATTCAATTGTTACACTAATCATATCCGTGAAGGTTCTCCTTATATTGTACGAGGGAGATGGAAAGTCCTCTTCAAAAATAACAGCAAGATCCTCTCCTCGACGAGACACTTCTGGAAGCCCCACACCTCACTATTGCATTGAACATATCGTTCCCACAAGGTCTAACTCAGTTTTTCGGTAAAATGAGTTAGGGACGTATACTTATGCGAAATCTCTCGGTCCGTCTTTCCAGCTCATTGTTTTGCCCTTTATTATAATGCATGAAAAGTCTCCTTCAACGTAGAAAATCCGCAATAACCATTGATATTTCTACAGTACGTTGGAAAATCCGTTTTTTGTCTCTCCTGAAAAGATGGAAAACTGAGTTCGACCTTGTGGAATCTCAAGGGACGACATGCAACTTTACTTTCAGAGGCCCTTCTGAGCTGGAAAACGCATTTCCCCAAATGGAATCAGGGTATTCTTGGCCGCAGCTGCCTTGCTTTTGAGGTGCTTCGCAAAGGACAGCCTCCCTCAATACGCCTCAATATTTATTGCCATTGAAAACGGAGTTGGACACCATCTCCACCCACACCCAGCAAGAAGTTAGGCATTAAGCATTGAAGATCTCAGCTACATTGTGAGGGTGGCGGGGATGCCTAATGCGCGACTCCTAAGTGCTGGCAAGGGAAGTGATTGCGACTGAACAATTGAAGGGCTCTAGCATAGCAGCATCAGCTTCTGTCAAGATGTCCGATGCTGGCACAATGCTTCGGGGAGTCGCTCTTTCAGCGAAGGGCTCAGCATTCCGAGTTCTTCACCCTGTACAGGGAATTGGATCAAGAGATCAAATGCGCAGTCTCTCCATGCAGTTTGATAGGTCTTTAGATTTCGAACAATGCGAAGCCATGATATTATAGGGGTGTTCATGGTCCATTTCGCCCGTCGAGTCCTGTTAAATCGAAATCATCAAAAGCAGGGTTATTATGTTAAATCGAGAATCTAGAAGCAGGTGGCGCTCCTCGCGGTGTTCCCTGTTAAGAACTTCATGGCAACGGAATCACACCAGCTGATACTGTGGATAGCCAAGCGTGAGTGTTGTCTGTTTTTGTTCGTTTCAAGTGGCCAACCGTCTTAGAAGTTATTTCCTAAACGGTAAGCGAAAACGAGCAAAAACACATAGGTAAGGCGACGTCACCTCCAATTGTGGCTTCTTCAAATGATTGGAGCTTCTTCACGCGGCCGCTACGAGTGCGGCTGCATTTCGATCGAGAGAATTCACTATTACAGACCTCAAGCTCTGTTAAATCAAATTAGGAATCGAGATGAGGTCCGTCGACTGCGCATGCTCAATGACATGTGTTTCCATGGCAACCTCGACTTCTCGACGTCGAAAACCCACGTATCATGAATACCTTTTATGGCTCTCGTCAGCGGGAGGAGTCCTGAGTGTGCTATCTCAATGAGAGCCAAGACACCTTCCACTTCCTTTGCGTGTACCCTGCACTGGCGGAGTTTCGTCAGATGGCATTTGGGCGGTTGTCTCTGACGAGAGTGTTTTGAGGGGCTCAGACTGGTCTTATTACTATAAGATAGCTTGGCAGCACAGAAGATTCTTGATAAACCAATGTAATGTTTGATCTTCAGTGAGAGCCTGTCAGTTTTAAAAATCACAACCCAGCTGCTTTCTGTTTTATTTAATTTTTCTAATTAATTGTAATGTCCTACTTGAAATTACCAAACCTGCAGCAGACGGTTGTTTAACCATGCCGTACCGTTTATTGTGATTATCATTAAACAAATTTTGTTGCATATTCTGTTGGGGCATGTTAAATAAACGATTTATTATATTATAATATAATAAATATATTATATTGCATGAAATCTATGCTTCGGATCTTAAGGGCAGATGGTTTAATGAAATTATACCTGCTGGTGTAGAAGACAATGCAACTTGCTTCGAGAGTAGTAGTAACTTTCCACTTGTTATTTCAGGCGAGGGATATCTATGAAGAGGCCATCCAGACAGTTACTACTGTCCGAGACTTCACCCAAGTTTTTGATGCCTACGCCCAATTTGAAGAACTCTCGCTGAGCAAGAAAATGGAAGAGGTTTCAACTAAATTGGCTCCTTCAGAAGACGGTGAGCTGGTTTATTTTGGTTTGTTTTTTCCAGTAATCAGAAGTGTTTAAAAAATGTCCTGCTGCTACTGAAATGTGTTTTGGCGAATTTCCTAGAAATATTTTCTACAGTTGGTCAAAGCTTTTTCCTTACAATTCCGTATTGAGAATTTCCTTATCCTACCCTAGATTAATGAGTAGCATTTCGTCTTTATGTACGAGTATTCATGAATGGCACTGCTGACGATATCTGACCTTGATGATAACGAGTCAATGTCGAGTTTCTGTGTGTGCAAATGTGACTAAATGCGTGAATGTTTTTACGAATGGGTCTTCGATGCTTGAAGTAGTGATAAGCACTCATAAAACCTCCAAATTAGTTGTCTAGAGTCAGTTTTAATGCCTGACAATAAATAACAGTACTTTGAAAACGTTCCTTTAAGCAAATTCGCTTATTAGTTCATGACTGGAACATTATAATCTCTTTGTGTCTTATCTGAATAGATGACATCGATATTGAGCTGCGCATGGCGAGATTCGAAAACCTGATTGAGCGGAGGCTATTGCTCTTGAATTCTGTACTTTTGCGCCAGAACCCGCACAACGTCCACGAGTGGCTCAAGAGAGTACAGCTGTTCGAAGGGAAACCTCACGATGTAAGTATATTTACAGCTTTAGTAGGAAATCGTAATTGTGGGGGTTGGTGGTTTTTGCTCAGCCATCTGTGAAGATGCGTGTATACTTGAATAACGTATTTGTATCACTGTGCCGAATGACGAACACGATTCTTTATTGACTGTGAATCCTTGCAACTCCTCAGATCATCAACACGTATACAGAAGCTGTGCAAACTGTCGACCCCAAACAAGCTGTAGGAAAACCTCACATGCTCTGGGTCAACTTCGCCAAATTCTACGAAGAGAACGATCAGATCGAGGACGCCAGAATCGTGATGGAAAAAGGCACTCACGTCGCTTACTTGAAAGTGGACGATTTGGCCTCCGTTTGGTGCGAATGGGCTGAAATGGAAATAAGGAACGAGTGAGCTGAACACCAATACCTACCAACCTAGTAACTAATTCCACCTTATCAAAGATTGAGTGGTGTGCTGCATCTGTCATTCCTCTAAAACTCCACTGGTTCAGGATTTCGTTACTGTTACTATATGGGGCTTGTGATAGAAAAAACTAATGTTTAAGGCCTCAATGAGACAGCCCCACCGAGATTCAACTTGAATCTACCACTAGAATTGTGTCATACCATTTTCCTTTTTTCTAACCTCAAAAATCACGACTTTTGAACATTCTATCGATTTGAGCCAAATTTGGTATAAAGGGGTTTTTTGAGACGCTGATCGTGAATCTGAAGTCAGATTTGCAAAATTCAAAATAGCGGAGAAAGTTTTTGAATGTCAAAAATTTGAGCCAAATTTGGTAGATAGGGGTGTTTGAGTCGCTGATCACGAATCTGAAGTCAGATTAGCAAAATTCAAGACGGCGAAACCTATAATATATTATGGTGGACAAAACTTTTGAAAATCAACCGATTTAAGCCTAATTTGGTATAGAGGGGTTTTTCGAGTTTGGTCCGCAATATTTCATTCATTTTCACCAATGTTTGAGCTTGGAAAAAAAAACTGTGACGTGATAGCAAAATTCTGATATCAAATTCGTGTTCAGGAGGGGAAATGACTGCAGATAAGGCGTAATTCACTTTTTTTGTGGGGCTGTGTTATTAAATCCTGAATTTGAATGTAATCCTCCGTTACATGTCCAATAACTAGTGCCCACATGAGTTTTTGGGTTTTAATCATCTTCAAAACATTTCTTGAATTTGTCAAAAAACAGATATTATCGTCTTTGTTGTATTCGTATTCAATATGGACCCTTTTGAATACCTACTTGATTAAGTAACGAGATACTAAGATACCGATGAAAACTCAACTCGAGAAAAACTCACTTAATAGTGAGATAGTCGCAGGGTTACAATCCCTCCGTTATGTAACGTCATTATAAGAGCAGTACCTACTTCACAACAGCCGTGTTTAGATTTTGGAATTTATCGTGGCATCCTAACATGTATATCATATTTTCGAAATCACCACAATTACTTTTGATTTCCAGAAACTACGAAGAAGCGCTCAGGCTCCTCCAAAGAGCCACCGTGATGCCCTCTCGAAAAGTTGATTATCACGACGACACAGAAACCGTTCAGATGAGACTGTACAAGTCCCTGAAGTTGTGGTCCATGTACGCCGATCTGGAAGAGAGTTTTGGTACTTTCAAGGTGAGCTAAGAGTGTTCAAGGTGTTGAATATTTCCATACCTTATCTACAATAAAGTAGAAACATGATTTTACATCACTATTTTGACCAGCCTGGCGGTTTTTGTTAGGTAGTTTCAGTTATGAACGAATGAAAAATATCTTCCATCATTCACGCTTTCCATCATATCACGAACGAACGTATGTCTTTCGGGGTTCAGACCTGGGGCACGTTAGGTCTCAATATTTGATAGAGGTCACTGGCGTGGAAATGGATGGCCAAAACATACACTCATAAAAATGCAAACCAAACCCACAGGACAGCATACAACATGCCTTTTATACATAGAGTGGCACAGAAATGGTTTCCACGTGAAATGAAGCGCATTTCGTAGCAAAAATATGGAACGTGGTTTGTTTACGTCAGCTTTGGTTTTTAGATAACCCCATAGAAAGGAATCGGGAGGGGTGAGGTCGGGCGAGCGAGGCGGCCATGGAACTTCACCATGCCGGGAAATCACAAGACGGAAAAATTTGACGGGCGCAATTTATTGACATCTAGCAGTGTGTGCAGTGGCTCCGTCCTGTTGAAATAATGTGTGGTCAATATCCAAATGAAACCATATGTTGTCAAAACGGTGTCTCTTAGCGTTCTTTGGTGCAGGTAGGACCATTGTCCACTTTCCTGTGTCTCCTGTTGAGCCGTGGGAACCTGTGGGATAAGCACATGGGTCTAGGCCTCCCTCTCATTCGATTCCCACTCATTCTGCCAATGCTGTAGTGTTATCGCTTTATCCTCTTCCCTGACATGGGATAGTGACCGATTCCTCTCCATTGCAAGGAGGTCGATTGGGATAGTGGCAACAGTGACCCCCTACAGTAGGGAAGAAGACAGTACGATAAGCACATGCTATTCGCAAGGCTCCACTCCATACAAGATGATTGCTTCAGCTGTTCTCATAAGCATCTTCCTGTTCTTGGGTCCAGGGCCACCAATATCACTGCCGTCGCCTTTTCTCCTTCTCGCTTGATGTGCTCCCAGAAGGCCAGCCTACAGTCGAGGGCTTGGTCGTCCATCTGAAATTGGGTGACAAGGTCAATATGCCTCTTAGTCTGCAGCACTATCTCAGTCTTTTGAACTGCAAGCTGCAACCCATGCTCCTCCATATAAAGTATGACTCGCCGAATTGAAGGCGTTCTTCACGTCCAGGGTCACAAACATGCACATCTGTCTTGTACCGTGGTTTTAATGCTCGGTACCCCATGCAGCTGAAACCACCCCTTTCACAGCGCTCATGGTTGATATTCCCTTTACGACGCCGTACTGCCTACTGGCAAGTCCCCCTGCTTGGGCGATGGTTTCCGTAATTCTAGGCTTGAGGAGCTCCTCAACTAGTTTTCCTGCAGCGTCAGAACGTAAGAAAGAATGGGTAAACAACCTGCTTCACTGTCCCAGCAGGGACCAAGTAAGGGTATTTTCATCTACATGCTAGAGAAATGTGTCCAGATTCAGAGAAGTTATGTTCTTTTCAAATGAGGGATGTATGTAAAGTTTTGAGTTGCAATTTTTCTACACATCCCATCCTTAGCAGTATTTAAAAAAAATGATAATGATAATGCTTTACTGTTGCAGTCTTGTAAAGCCGTCTATGACCGAATTATCGACCTTAAAATCGCAACACCACAAATTATCATAAACTACGGTTTGTTCCTTGAAGAGCATAATTACTATGAAGAAGCATTCAGGGTACGTACAACTCAGTTTCGTCCTCATTTCGTATAGATTGTGAAATGTATTCTGTATCTTGTAACCAAAATTTTCTCGTTCTCACCAGGATTTCTGAGAACAATTTTGTTCTCCCTGTGTCTGTTGTAATGTTTATTATTCGTTGTTTATTGTCATTCCTTTCGTTCCTCCTCCACAGGCTTACGAAAAAGGAATAGCCCTGTTCAGGTGGCCCAACGTCTTTGATATCTGGAATACTTATCTCACCAAGTTCCTGAACCGCTACGGCGGCACCAAGTTGGAGAGGACGAGGGATCTCTTCGAGCAGTGTCTTGAAAACTGTCCGCCCAAGTTCGCTAAGAGTTTGTATCTGTTGTACGCCAAACTGGAGGAAGACCACGGATTGGCCAGACACGCCATGGCTGTCTACGAAAGGGCTACGTCGGCCGTTTTGCCAGAAGAAATGTTCGAGGTAACCATTCAAACGCAAATATGCTGACTTTGGTAAGTCGTATGTCAGTAACTACGAACTTCACAGCAAATTGTTTTATTCTCATTCCAGGTGTTCAATATTTATATTAAGAAAGCTGCTGAGATCTACGGCATCCCGAAAACGAGACAGATCTACGAAAAAGCCATCGAAGTCCTCAGTGAACATAACGCAAAGGAGATGTGCCTGCGATTTGCCGAAATGGAAACCAAACTGGGAGAAATCGACAGGGCTCGCGCTATTTACGCACATTGCAGTCAGATGTGCGACCCGAGGGTAATGCTATTGTGGATTCATGTTAACACCGTTGTTTCATGTGTACGTAGTCACACGGTTTTTGACAATACGTATATTTTTTCCAGGTTACTGCAGTATTTTGGCAGGCGTGGAAAGACTTTGAAGTCAGACATGGAAATGAGGACACAATGAGAGAAATGCTGCGGATCAAGAGGAGTGTTCAAGCTACTTACAATACTCAGGTGAGCAGAAATCTTCAACCTTTTCCCAGACGAGCAGTTTTTGGCACCTAGTTTCGCTCCCCAAATGACTGGTGTATCGGTCGGGGAAAACTTGTATTTTGATCAGTTTATCAGTTGGCTCAGTTTTCGGCATCATCATGCTTCCTATTGGTCACCTAATGCAAATTATACGTTCTTATCATCATCAACGACATCCTGAATGGTGCTCTTAAAAGACTCAGCACCCGTCGCATTGACTTCGCTAACCTCAGCCAAGGCTTTACAGTCGGGTAAATGAATGACTCCTTCTAAATTCTTTTTAGCGTCTTCTGTGTCTTGCTCTTTTTCCGCAAGTCTTGCTAAACTTCCCTTTTTAGTAACACTGGGGCTTTTGCGAGTGAGGTGTCAGTTTGAAAGATTATTATCTTCTCCTGTCAGTTTGCTGTCGTTTGCCATTTTAGGGGGGATTTTATTCACCAATCGTTTTTGTTGAATATCATTAATTTCATTTCAACTTTGGAAAGCCACCATTGCAATAGTTACCTGCCGCTTTCGGAAACCATGTCATTGAGCTGAGCTTGGAATCATATAATGGAGTTGCTAATTGTGAGATTTGGTTATCTGATAAAGGCAGTTCAATACCTGCTAAACCCAATAAAATGACAATACATTACAGTTTTGGTGGCGTTGGAAACTTGATTTTATCATTTACATTGTGTTTTACGAGTGAGTAACACGGTTTTCCTGGTTTCGTGACCCGCCTGTAACAAGGGCATGTCGCACGACCAGACCAACTACAACTACTACTACAACATCTACGTTTACACAAGCAAATTTCAATGGATGTACTTACAGAACTAGTGACACGTTTTGGCATTCCACGCACTATTGTCACAGATAGTGCAAATGGAGTTTTGAGCCATACCTTCCAGACCAGTCTGAGGTCCATAAATATCAGGCATATCACCCGTGCATTGTTTAACCCTGCAACCAATGGGCAGGCAGAACGGTTTGTGGTGATCCTGAAAGACAAACTCGGAAAAATGCGATGGGAATCCTCAAATTTGGACCAGAAGCCCTTGATGCCTTACCGTCGAACTCCACATACAACCATTTGCACCCTCCTGTATGACATGCGCCCAGGGACAAACATTAGTAATCACTCAGTATTCAATTGTTTGGAGGAGAAGATTATTACCTACCAGTGGTGATAGAGTGGCAGCGGGGATTGGAGGGAAAAATGGGAGTTTGGAACAGTGTTTGCTCGCAAGGGCATCTCCACTACTCAGTCTTGGTGAATGGAATGCTGTGGAGACGACATGTAAAGTAGCTTAATAATATACGGATTGGCCACAATGTAGCAGTGGACAGCGAGGGAAAGCAAATCCTACCCAGCGAACGACTCCAACCATTCCACAGAAAATGCAAGACTACCGACTCGGGCAAACAGCTCAGGGCCAAGGCTGGGACAAGTTGGCTTGGCCAACCAGCAGGCTTTCCTACAAAAATCACCAAGGAAATCCGAGGGTCGATCAGTGACCACTCACGCTGTACCATTGCCTCTTCCAGTTGGAATTATTTCCCCGCCGCAAAAAATAACAACTGTGGAATCAACACCACTCCCGGTTCGGCGATCGTCCATAGCCTGCAAGGCGTGGACAAGACTGAACCTGTGACAGAACATTGTGGATGTCATGATCCCACGAACTGACTCGAGACTTACACGAAGGCCCTCTACGGCAGACAACACTCAAAAGATTATAGATTATGTTTCCGTTTTCTTATTAATTTTCTGAAGTATCATAAATATGTTATTAATATTAGTACTAACACCAGCAGAGGGGAAGTAATGTAAGAGCTTTGGTACATCTTGGCACCACTCCATGTTATCTGATAACGGCTGTTTGATCTAACCAGCGTGTCTTGCGTTTACCGTTACCTGTTAACCTCAATAAAATTGAAATACATTACACTAATTACTATTGGTGTGTTATTCTTCAGGTCAACATGATGTCTGCACAAATGTTGTCGGCCGCAAGTAGCATCGCTGGTACTGTGTCTGACCTCGCTCCTGGAGCTAAGGACGACATGCGGATGCTGGAAGCCAAAGCAGTGGAAATGTCCACTGTTACCAGAGGTAATGATACAGATTTTTTACGTACCATCGAATATAATTATTGTTATGAATAGTCAATTGAATAACTCGTGTTCGGATTCTTTGTTTACCTGCGGTTACTCTGTTTGTCAGGTCAACCGTCGAGTCTGAGCTCAGGAATCATGTTCGTTCGAGGTGAAACTCAACAAGTCACTAAAGACGGATTGGTCACATCCAAAGATCATCCGACCATCGATCCTCATGAAGTCAACCTGGATGACGCTCTGGCGTCGAGCGACGAAGAGGAAAACGATGAAGAACCCGATGGTAAATATCTCCTTTCAATCGTGGATCCATAATAGAAAATTTCTATGATACAAAAATGTAGAAACTAGAGAGATTTTCGGCAGCAATCTCCTCGTTTTTAAGCTCTTTTAAGGAAATTAGTATTCCCTCTTGAATCCCCCCCCCCCCCTCATAATTGGTGAGTTTTCCTTTCAAGATAAGTAAGTAAAGTCACAAAACCGAATAAGATTCGCGGCACTTGGCCAACATGAAAATCAGAAATTAGGACGCGGGCTTGCCGGGGGTGATCTTTAAAACTTTCCATAACCCCAAGTCGATCTCGGACATTTGAAATTAAACAGTAATTTTTTCGTTCCAATTTGAATAGGTTACCTACGCATTTTTCGGTCCAATTTGAATGGATTTTGTAAGATCATTCGGCTGGTTAAAGGTAAAACCGATTAACAATCGTCTACATCAAGATTGGACTCGTCCATGGAACTAGTCGAGAGCTCTACTAGTTCAACCACAACACCACAGATGTTTCATTCTACTCAAAAATTTTGGGAATGTTTGATAATATCAGTCCTAGTGCATAGTCCGATAGTATCGGGTAGCAATACTTGAGTAACCGATTGTTTCTGACGATATTTTTTTTAACCCTTTAATATCTTATATTATAAGATATTTTATATTATAAGATATTAAAGGGTTAAAAAAAATATCGTCAGAATCAATCGGTTACTCAAGTATTGCTACCCGATACTATCGGACTATGCACTATCGATATACCTATTAATATCGATATATCGATGGGAAATTTCGATATTTCGATACTATCGACTATCGATGGCCATCCCCAGTTTGGACATAACTGTACTTCTGTCCAAATAAGGGCTGTTGTACAATTTTTGTCGAAAAAGTTCATTTTAACTAATAATAATCGAAACTATTTCCAAAAACCAAATGTTTGTTATAACAGTACCTTGTGTATTTTTCAAACGAAACCCAAATCAATTTTTAGATTGAAATTTGAATACTTACTTAGGACGACTTGGCACCGCCGTCTCTTATCGTAGAATCTCACCTGAGATCCCGTCTGCATTGGTCTAATTGCATTAATCCAATTATTTCGTATAATTATTGGACACACTAGATCATTGTGTACAGAATGGCGACGTGTACAGAAAATAATAAACCGTTGAGTAAATATTTGCCCCATTTTTCATTGTACGTATACCAGTGGCGGCTCCTGCCCTGAAACTTAGGGGGTGCACATCAAGAGGGCTATCGCCTAGGGACGGGAGAGGTGCTTTTCTCAGTTAAATACAAATTTCATTCATAATATGAATAATATGCTTCTTTTCTTCAAATCACAAAAGCGACTTATTACATATTCGTACAATAGGCATGAAAAATGTTCTCTAATGGAAAACGAAATTCTGATATAATCATTAAAGAAGTAAACCCAAGAAATGTATGTTATTGTTAAAGCTGAAATGCATAATATGTACCAATATACCATCTAATTTGAAGGGTAAGTTGGTATTTGATTATTATTTTTGCTGGGGCTGCACATGTCCCTATGCTCCTACCAGTAGCCGCCACTGTTGTATTCTTGTGTACCTACTTGACTAATTCCTTAAATTAATAGTGTACATTTACTCTTGTTTTTCCAGAAGATATGCCAGTACAAAAACAGATTGTTCCAGACGAGGTGTTCGGCAGCTTGAGGCCCAAAGACCCTGACGACTAACAAATTTATTTTGCTCTTGCTATGTATATAATTATCAATTTGTCTGTTGATGATTTTCAATACCTAATTCAATAAACTGAAGGTATTCAATCTCTTAGTTTGAACTTCATTTTCCCTTTTTACATTTCGATGGTCGCAGATACTGGGAATCTTCCCAGAATTGAGCTTGCAGTCTCATATTTCTGTACAGTTCAAAACGTCCACGATGTGCGACCCACTTCGTTCATAAATGCTGATGCAAACTGACCCAATGGCACAAAGGACAAGCAGCATCTCCATTTCAACCAGTACAAATCGTCAATGCATAAAACCTTAAGTCACGTCACTTCACCTGCCACAGGAATATGTTAATCAAAGGGGACTGCCTAATTTTACCTGTATCATTTACAGAGCGGCCCAAATGGTGAGTCCACTAAATTTCTTAAGGCACCATTCATCAAGTTTTGGGCCCTTGTTACGAATATTGGCTATCTCAACTGATGGATTATTTCTATATATTTTGAGTTGATGCTGTGGTCTTCTTCAAATAAATGATTCTCAAATGCCTCCCTGCCTCTTCTAAGCCAAAGATAATCCCTATGTTCCCTCATCCTAACTTTAAGTTCCCTACCTGTCTGCCCTGCATATTTAATCCTTCAGTCACATTTCAATATATATATTACACTTTTATCTTCTAACGGGATAGATCTTTTAGACGTCCGAGTCTATTCTTCAGTGAATTTTGGGAGTAAAACCCCACTCTAAATCCCCTATTTTTCAAAATCCTACTAACTTTACGAGATATATCCCCATAATATGACGACCCCTAACCCGCTGATATTTCCTAACTACGTTCTCAAATACCACCCATCGAAATTTCAGATTCCACAGTACGTTTAGGCAGAAGGTTCAGGATTAGGTTGTGTAATGACTTTGAGAGGCACCAGGTTGGCTGACGCAAGGCTTGAGGGTGCTAGTAGGAAATTTCAGCGTGACTACTCTCAGTGCTCCGACTGGCCCAGGATGGATTGTTCTGAACTCTGCCAAGTGGCCATTGAACAGGAGGAGTGCCTCCATCCAGATCTCCTGTCTGAAGATTGGAGAATTGCTTGGTCCTCATCTGCCGTTGTTGAAGGCTCTGCAGGTAGTCTTATTAGCTACTCTTTCGACTTTTATTATAAACACCCTAACCATTATAAACATACTGATTCTATTCTAATTGTTTTGAAATTAATTCATGTCTTAGATGTCATTTGGGAAAGGAATATTGAAATGAAATAACGTTGACTACAACTCAATAATTTATTTCAAAAGTGATGCTCGTTCAAGTAAACAAAAAACGAACTAGTGTTTTTCGTACATATTCAAGACCTGATCTTCCAACAGGTAGATTTAAAAGAGAGAAAACACTACACTGTTTATTCCATACTCATTAGAGCTAGTGTTTTTCGTACATATTCAAGACCTGATCTTCCAACAGGTAGATTTAAAAGAGAGAAAACACTACACTGTTTATTCCATACTCATTAGAGCTAGTGTTTTTCGTACATATTCAAGACCTGATCTTCCAACAGGTAGATTTAAAAGAGAGAAAACACTACACTGTTTATTCCATACTCATTAGAGCTAGTGTTTTTCGTACATATTCAAGACCTGATCTTCCAACAGGTAGATTTAAAAGAGAGAAAACACTACACTGTTTATTCCATACTCATTAGAGCTAGTGTTTTTCGTACATATTCAAGACCTGATCTTCCAACAGGTAGATTTAAAAGAGAGAAAACACTACACTGTTTATTCCATACTCATTAGAGCTAGTGTTTTTCGTACATATTCAAGACCTGATCTTCCAACAGGTAGATTTAAAAGAGAGAAAACACTACACTGTTTATTCCATACTCATTAGAGCTATGTAACTGTATACAGGGTGGTCCTTAACTAGTGAATGTGAATTCTAATTATTTGTTGTGAGGTATTTTAAAGAAACTAAAAAACCCGTGTTTCCTATTTTTTTATCCTGCATTCAACTGCGCTATTTTCAATTTTTTTCCGACTGGGTCAAAGTGGCCCAATACACACCAACTTCGTTTTTTCAAAAGGGAACCCCTTTTTTTGACATTTTATGTCTTTACTTTGCTTAGGGATGGCAAAAAAAATGAAAACATCGATGTATCGATGCATCGATACATCGACAGGCCGGCATCGATGCTCCAAAAACATCGGACCCCAAAAACATCGATGGGGAAAAACATCGATGTTTTTAAAAAAACATCGATGTATCGATGGTTTTCAATCAATTTTTTATTTTATTTAATTTATAAGCTATAAATTTATTTTATTTGTTACCATTATAATTCAGTTCCAAGAAAAAAAATCGTATAAACGAAGGCTTGGCTATCACCCAGTATTTGGCAGGTAGTCCATTCAAGAAAAGTAATTTTGAAAGCAATTTGCCCCCCAGGCGATTTCTCTGCTGCGTAAGAGCTGCACCAGCCTTGGAGAATAATCTTTCTGCCGGTACAGAGGTGGCTACCCTCCCCAAGTATTCTCTTGATAACGTGTACAGCTTGGGTTAGACTGTCTTTCCCAAAATTCAAGGGGATTTGAACGTATGTTTGATGCTACTGGAGTTGAGGGATACATTGATATCTCCGTGTCCAAGTTCACCGATAAGCTCTGAAAAGATGACAATTTCTTGTTGGTTTTGAACGCCAACGATTTATGATGGGCCCATATTATGTCAACGGGACTTCCACGGTCCGATTCTGAAGATGACTGAGATGACGGGGAATTAGAAGTATCAACAGACGCCACCAGTTTTTTAATTTGAGTGAGGGCTTTTGACGATGCGATGGAATCGGAAAAGTGAATATTTTTGAAACGGGGTCCAAAAATATGGGTAGGGTCAGCAAGTGACAGTTTTCCCGCCCCTTAAATCTCGAGTGAAATCCTGACATTAGAGCCTGTTTTAGCTGCTTTCCCACAGGCGAAATATTGGAAGTATCGATACTTTTCAGCCAACACGCCTCGATATTTTCATTTAAAGGAAATAAAAATTCAGAAATAATATTCCTAGGTATGTGAGAAAAACGTTAGAATAAAACATTCAGCAGCCTATGGCAAAAAAATTGAAACATCGATGTATCGATGTGCCGATGCATCGAAACCCCGACATCGATGTTCCAAAAACATCGACACAGAAAACATCGATGGAAAAACATCGATGTGTCCCGCGAAAACATCGATGTTTCAAAAACATCGATGTATGATTGCCATCCCTAACTTTGCTACATAAACTCGAAAATGAAACGCGGGACATGCAACGGAGAAGCGTCACGAAAATATTTCTGATGATTTTCGCTTACAACCGATTCGGTGCTACGGAACTTTATCTTCGCCAGTTATCATCTTACAAAAATCGTTCACCACTCGTTGGATAGCTCTCGATTTACCTACCCATATTATGTTAACCACTGCGGAGTGCGTGGCCGACAAGCTGCGGTATGAGCGTGATTGTTTAAATAATGGTTTACACACAGGTGATCATTCTCAATAATTTATATTGTCAACACGAATGCAAGGTTCATATAAGTTTCTGATGGGAGGGGGCGCAAAGACATAAAATGTCCCTCGTGGTTGCGTACTTGTACGAAAGCTGTACCCGTTTGTGTTTTTCTAAACTGTTGTTGTTTTGATTTCAAAGTCTTTGTGCACTTAAGAGCTCATCAAGAAGTTTTTTGTTTAGTAAGGTATTTAGATGGAAAATCTCAATGATTGACCTGTTCAGCCATTTAATTGGTGGGTGGAAATGGGCAAATTTTAGTTAGAAGTAGAATTTAATTTCAGATTTGGATTCTACGAAAAATTTCATGAAAATTTTACCCCTCAACCGATTTTTTCGGTCGCACACAACCTACGCTGTGAGCCGGCCAAGATTGGGCCAAAATTCAAATTTTGTCTAGGTAACCCCAAGTGTGGCACATGAAATGTCATTATTTTTTTACGCTGATGACGTGGTGCTATCCGTTTTTTGATCTGACTTGATTTCATTCTAACGGCAGCCAAAAAAAAAAAACGGTGGTCGTTGAGGCAAATAGACACAATTTTTCGAATTTACTGCGGATACCTGCAGGTATTGAAAACTACCACTTTTTTTTCAAATTCTACTAAAGCGTTATTCTACACTCTTCTGAAAAAATAAATAATAGCGGCTTCTCTCTTAAAATGAAATAGCGGCTTCTCTCTTGAAATGAAATAAAATTGACGCTAATTAGAGAAAATTCTCAAATTGGCGCCCATCCTCCTGGACACAGGCTTCGACTCTTCTCTCCCATTCGGTAGTCACAGCATCACTGATGGGCCGGGGAGATACAGATGCGCATGATGAACCTATTCCACCGACCGACAGTGGAAATCGGTTGAGGGGTCAAATTTTCATGAAATTTTACGTAGAATCTAAAATAAAATAAACCAAAAAAGGGGTTCCAATTTTTAAAAAACGAAGTTGGTGTGCATTGGGCCAATTTGGCCCAGTCGGAAAAAATTGAAAATAGCGCAGTTGAATAAAGGATAAAAAAATAGGAAACACGGGTTTTTCAGTCTTTTCAAAATCCCTCACAACAAAAAATTAAAATTCATATCCACTAGTTAAGATCACCCTGTATAGCTCAATAAACCTTTTTTCCGATTCAAAAGGATCACTTCTGATCCTCGTACAATAGAGGTGAAACAACCCTGGTCGAGTGATTGAATGGTGTTCCAGTATGCCTGAATATGGTTGTCTTTTTGGACCAGTGTGTACTAAGTATCACCGATTATATTAACCCAAGATTGAAAGAAGCTCCCTCCAATGTATCCTGTCCACCACGTGTCCTTCCGAGCCTCGCAAGATAGTCCAGTTCAATATTCTCACTGGTAAAACCATCCACCATTTAATTTCCACAATTTCAAGTCGGGATGTCAAATTCAAAATTCTATTTACGTACAACAGCCTCATGACAAGATTTTGCACGGGAATTGATCGACCAGGGTTCATACAAAGCAGATACAAAGAGGATATCTCAATTCAATAGTCAGTACAGGAAATTTGGTAGAGCATTGAAAAAGCAACAGGGAGTTGTATGAAGACATGTAGAACTGCACCGACAAGAAAACGCGGTCAAGTTAATTCCACCAAAACATGTAGAATTGATGAATGAAATCATTTAGAAGTCAGATCAATTATGTAATCACCCACAAAATGGTTAGTAATTCAAGAAGTATAATAATTTATTGCATATTGATCTAATGCATTTTTGATTTATATTTGGTCTGAAAGCACCAAGAAATGAGCAGTTCTGATGGGAAAAATAGAAACCATGATATAAGAGTTTTTCGTGTTTCACGAGTCAAGGTCGAAAAAAAGCGAATATAGCAATGAAAGGATTTCAAAGTGGAGTGAAAAGTAAGAAGGTCGGTTGATATAATTTCAATTTGGTGATTCAAATAGAGCTGTAGGAAGCAGTTATGAAATGAAGAGAGTCTGATACCGTGTCGGAGGTATCTGATGGCAACTGAGGCGATTGGTTGGCGAGAGCGTTAGCGTCTTTTTTGATGCCTCCGAACATGATGAGTTCGCTTTTCCCTTTGACGAGGGTGTAGAGGATGGTCGGCTCAGGGCTTCCCATAGCGACGGATTTGATGGGCAGCCAAGACACTTCGGGCTTCTCATCGAGGATCTTCGAGATGTCGAGGACGAACATCGCCATTTTAGGGGGCTTCGCTTTTTTCTTCAGCTTCTCTTGGGGTTTGATTAGGCTCCTCAGCCGCTCTTCCATCCGCTTGATTGCGTCCAATTGTTTTTCTCTGAAACACGATGGAAGTCCAAATTTGTTTGTTAGCTGACACAATAAGCAATCGGCTTCTAGTTATACAGGCAGATGATTTGGACTCAAATTGATATCACGACGTATGTAGTTTACACGGGAGTGCCAAGGCGGAGTGGTGCAAGAGTGGAAGGCAAGCTAGCAATAGATCTCCCGTTTTAACAATGCCAACGTGAAACGCTAGGTTAGGTTATGAACCTCATGACGACATCCTCCTCCCCCCTCCCCCCACCATTCATAGTCAGGATCCGCCCCAGCTGTTTTCAGTCAGAGGGAGATGACGACGTGGCAAAAAATGTTCCATTCTTATAGGAATTTAGCCGAAAGGCTCAAAACGAAAGGGGAAGGGTGGTACAAGGGGGGGGGGGGAGGCCCGAGTCCAGGGGGTGATGAGGGTTGGTGTTGGGGTTTTCAATGTGCTTAATTCAAATCTGAAACCCGTTTTTCGCTATAAGGTCTAGTTTTTGAGATGTAGCTCATATACGTATATTCTAGCTACTTTTGAGTGTTCAAAATAGCTGTAAAACCATCTCATTTAATTGTTCACTTCCAACCGCTCTTTTTATGTTCTTTAAGGCGCAGAATCCGAACGTAAAACCCGGTTTTAACGTAGATTGGGTTTTTACGGAGAAGGAACTATTTGCTAAAAGCCGACCCCAAAAACCGACCACTGAAATCGTTATGAATTAACATGGAACATCACTTTACGCGCTAAAACCGTCCGTTCTTTACGAAAATATTAATTACAGTAAAACGTCAATAATCCGATCGCCAACAAACCGGACTGTCGATAATCCGGATTCACATCCGGAAAAAACTAAAAATGACAAATGCAACTAAGGCAGTACGAAAATCAATTAAAGATTTTTAAGAGCCCTGACAATGTATAGAGTGTTTAATATTCTTCAAATTCTTTTTTTTTATTTATTTTTTACTGTACTGTAGTGTACCCGTATTGTACTTCACGTTTTGTGCTGTATTGTATTCTGTATGGTTTCAGTGCAGTACTAAGTAATACACAACAGCTTTAACTGTATTTACCTACTGTACTTTTTTACATACATACATATTACGTGAATTCTCTAGGTTTCACTTAAGTTTCTATAATTTTAAGCATAAAAGCAGCTTATTTTCGAAACTCGGTTTTTTAATAATCCGATCCCAATTAATCCGGATTATCGACGCTCTACTACATTCATATTCCCGAAGAGGGTGATGATAACGTGGCTAAAACATGTTCCACGCTTATAGAAATTTAGCCGCAAGGCTCGACCCGAAAGGGGAAGGGGGTCCAGAGGGGAGGCCCGAGTCCTGGTGAGGGGGGAGGGGAAGCCCGAGACCTGGGGAAGAGGCCCGAGTCCTGGGGAAGAGGCCCGAGTCCAGGGGGGGATGCCCGAGTTCAGAGGGGAGGCCCGAGTCCAGGGGGGAGCCGAGTCCAGGGGGAAACCTCTTTAAAATGATGTGTCATTTGTCACTGTTTCATTTTTGTTAAAACTCCCCTAAGCCCCCCCCCCCTTAACCGGCGTTGTCACGGGGCGTGGTCCTCGAAGTCGTGGAATTGACTCCGTGTGAACGAGGAGTCGTGAGTTCGCTTCTAACGTCATCCCGACAACCGCTCAAGCTCGGACTCAAACCTGTTTGATTTTCAGGCGTTGCCACGCTTGTTGGAAGCATGAAGTGGGACAGCTACCCGTGTCATTCCGCACGAAGCAGGGATGAAACGCAAACAGCCGTTTATTTTTGTAACAACTCCACCGGCTAGCTCAAGTTAACTGAATGAATGAACTTAAATGAATGAATTGATTTTGAATTTTCTGTCGGTGGGCTTTTGTTCATTTTAATTATATGAATGTATATATATTTGATCATTTTTTTTGCCAATAAATAGGTATTATTATTATTATTTATCGGGACATGTCCGGATTTTCAAGGTGTCCCGGGTGTCCCGTCGTGATTTTTGGAGTATCCCAATTAATTTCTAGCATGGAACATAATATGTTCCATATTATGCTAACTGCCTTGAGCTAACTGGCAAAAAGTGTCACGTTTTTGGGAGACGGCGATGTGTCACGAAATTTTGCAATGATGTCCACTTACAACGAAGTCATTGCTTCGCAATGGCATAGGACGTGTTCTGCCGATTCCTCCTCTTCGAGGCAGAACCGGCACTCGCTGTCCTCAGCCACCCCGATCCTGCAGAGATGATTGTGGAGTCGGCAGTGTCCGGTCAGTAGGACTACCGTTACACTCAGCCTGATGCGGCTGAGGTTTATTAGGTCTGCATTGGCAGCATGCGAAGGTTATTTTATGATTTTTTTCGAGTGCCTGAGGCCAGTGAATCTCTTCCTTGCGGCTTGTACGGAAATCTGTATATCATGTATAGAAATCTGTACAGAAATATGTACATCATGTACAGAAATCTGTACATCATGTACATAAATCTGTACATAATGTACAGAAAACTGTCATCATGTACAGAAAACTGTACATCATGCACAGAAAACTGTACATCATGTACAGAAAACTGTACATCATGTACAGAAAACTATGTTCAGAAAACTGTACACTATACTACGTTGTTTAGTTAGAAATAGAAGACGAGGTTCGAAGAAGAAAAAGTTCATTTCCACAAAATAAATAATAGTAACAACTGTAGAAAGAGTATAAATAATGCACATGACTGTGTTGTACCGATGACGGTGTAACAGCCGAAACCGATACGGTGTTGTATTTGTTTTTGGCATAGAATCCGAACCGTTACATTATGTTGTTTAGTTCACTAATTCCAGATCTGCACTACTTGTAATAGTGTCATCTGAGCGCTTCTTCAGTCGCTTCCCCGTTGCTAGGATTTCAAATCTAAACCCACTGCTTTTCTGAGTGTCTGATAGTTTCCTGGTATGGGCACGGAAGCTCAATTTGAAATGGCGATCAAGTTAATTAGACATTTTTACGGAGGGACAAACTGGGATTTTACTTTCTGGCTGTAAGTGAAATGTTGTCCATTCCACATAGTTTACGTACCTATTTCTATGAACGGTTGGGCGGTTGTCCTTGAAAGCAATCATATTGTTCATATAGTGGGAGTTGTTGAGGATCGGTCGAATGATGTCCCTCGGCAACTCCCTCACGTCCTCCACAACTGGTGGTGCCTGCTGATTGAAGCGACCCAAACTCCCTCGTCTTCCGTTTACATTCACATCCCTGTCGATGGCGGGAGGAGGATTTACTTCCTGATCAACACTGCAATCAACGATGACACATATCAATACACACTTGCACAATTTTCCACAACAGTTTATTACTTAACAGTTTAATCAAATTTCAATCCCTCCGTTCCATTCTCGCTCGGCTTCACTATTCCAAATTCCCTTCAGCTGTACAAATTATCTATACCACAGACCCGTTTCCAGAATCCCCCGTGAAGTAAATGCAATGCTGCAGATCCATCCCGACCTTGACTTCATCTCCTTTCCCTTATCCCAAATTAAAAGATTTTATCTACATAATCCTCAATACTCCTGATCGCCACTCGAAGCCTTCCTTAGATTCAACATATTTTATGTCATTCTGGTAGATATTATTATTGTTTATATTTTCTTAATTCTTGTTATATACGTCATATTTTATTACTGAACAATTGATCCATTGAGCCGTTTTCGAGATATTAGAATTTTTATAGTTCGGCTTCCCTATAAACCCCCACCCTTATGCATTTATGCATCGGATCCGGAAGTGAACCCTCTTATGTCCTTCCCCGATCACGGAAACATTTAAATACGGGAGAAGGGTTCGATCCATTGAGTCGTTTTTGCGTGATTGAAGGACAGACAAACAGACAAGACAACAAATTCAAAATCGGCATGGTTCGACTCCATTTCACGCGAAACGAATAACAGTTATTTACAGTTAGTTACAGTTACTGTAGTGAAATTTTCCGAAAATACCCAAGGAACACGAAAATCGTCTCTAAATTTAGTTATATAGATGAAACATGTTTTAGCCTTCACATAACTGGCTGAAATTGAGCGTCCGACCCTCCGTTATGCTGGCGCCATCCTCTCACTGGACGCCAATTCCCGTGGTGGTAAAGACTTGAAATTGGGTCTGTAGCCTCCTTAGGATTTACACATTAAGCAGCATGGTCCTGACCTTAACATGGGCCGGAGCTTAGGACTTCAATTGACGCTGCCCAGGCCCAGGATCAGCTGAATGGCTCCTAATGCAAATTTCTATGATACTCACTTTATGAAGCTGTAATTTGGTATGTAGCCACATTAGGACTTAAAACTTGACGCTGCCCAGCCCGAGGAGCTTTTAAGGATTATCGCTCCGGATTTTGTACCTACCGGCGGGTTGGACACGGCCATGGACAATAACGCAACTTCCCAACAATCCATCGGGAAGGATTGTTTCTTTTCTTTTGTTTTTTACAATAATTAATAAACGCTTCATGGCTATTGCCTCCGGCTAATGCCAATTGAGGGAAAGAAAAAAGCATTATTTATCCACTCACGCTCTTAACTCATCAGCTAAAATTCTACGATTTTGGTTCCCTCCAATGTGAGAGTTAGATGTCCATCTTGAGTACGCCAACGTTGAAGGTGTCGACTCGGGGTTGCGGCTCATCACCACAACATAGTCTTCAACCTGGAAGAATCAAGAAAATATTTCATCAACATGGCAGATATGAATAATAAAATAACGATATTTGGAGGAAGTGCAAACTAAAATTACTCAAACCCTTTTTCTGTGTGTAATGAATAACCTTGCAAGTTAGGCTTTATTTCAATTAGAATTTGACGATTGACTGACATATGAAAGTTGGGTTCTAAAATACAGTTTATCCGGCAGCATGGCGCTGCACACTCTTGATCTGTATAAGTATCTGCAACCTGATTTTTTTCCCAGGTCTGTATAAAATGTCAAAATTGTAACAAGACAGCACTAGCCGCCACCGTGTAATCTTCTCATTTTTGATTTTTTATTTATGTGAGGCGTTGAACATGAAAGATACCGAGCGTTGGTCCGTGATAATTCTAAAGTGTCGCCCAAGAAGGTAATATCGCCATTTCTTCAGAGCTTCGACGATGGCTAAGGCCTCCTTCTCTACAGCGGCATGTTTTTGTTCACAATCGCTCAGCTTTCTGGAATAAAATGCTGTGTGTCTCCATAGGCAGTGGATTGACGTGAAGCAACTCAATGTGCAGTGTTTTCTCAAATCCTCATTTCAATTTGGTAAAACGAATACGAACTATGAGCGAGTTCCCCCTTTCCTACTAATTTCCTCCTATTGATAATCCCAATGTGTCCATAATAAGACTAAAATAGAAATAAAAGTGAGCAGGAAAGATAGTGAGTAAAGCTCGCAAGATAAATTAATAAACTTTCTACAATGGGTATTCCTCCTTGTTTCCATAGATATTTTAAAAATATCGTAAAGAAGTTGTTTCTTCTCCACACTCACTACCCACCACACAACCACAGTTCAGTACAGCCGCTGTGACATGCAACTAAATTCCACGTGACGTAGTTAAAAAGCATCTAGTAGGTAGTTTTTATGATGTACGAGTAACATGTGCAAGTCCAGATCAATGTCCACAGGGACACGTGCATTCTACCTTTAAGTAAGTAAAGTTTATCTCACCTTGCACGCTGGGTGGCACCAAAGATGAGATGCTGCCCATTGACGGTTGTTCACTACGATAGACGTCCACACCCAAATTCGGCCCACCATTGTCAACATCCAGACGTCAACCATAACTGGACTCGGGGGCCCTGCCCATCCACCTGTCCCATTGTAGTTCATAACACGGTAAAATGCAGCTAAGTCTCAAAGTGGAACAAAAATGAGATTTACCACGCTCTCTTAGTCAAACAAGGCCTTAGAAGCCTCTAGTCCACAGATACTGAGTGAGGAATGGAGCCACAGCACACCTCGCGATCTTACAACTGTTACCCATGCGATTTTCACAAAGATGAGACATTTAGAATTTATTTGGAGTTATCATCATATTACGAGTAGAGTTAAGAAATATTCACCTAGAATGAAAAGTCTTTCTTCGTCCACAGCAATTTGTGAGTGGCCATACCGTGGAAAAGGTTTCTTCTCTGTGGTCTCTCGTTTCGTCCAAGTAAGAGTTTTCAGATTCAAACTCCACACATTATTTGAGCTGAAGGTTGTCAAACTGAAAAAATAAATTAAATGAAGTTGTTACCCCAGGCAATACTCGGCAACTGCGGAGTAACGCAGGAAAATGCCACTAAGCACCCCAATAACACTAGAATACTAAAATTCTACCTACAATACACTAAAATACTTCCTTTCAATAAAAAGGTTGTTCAATTCTGTTTTGGAGTGTGCTGAACAAGAATCCTAAGTCACAAAATCTCAATTTTTTTTTTTTGTAAAGTTTGTGTTTTAGGTCGAAAAACGATGTATTTTTGGACATTTTGAGCATTTTTCAATCATTAAAAACTTTGACAACACATTATCAAACCTATTTAATTTTGAAGCTTTTACGAAGTATTACAAAATGAAAAAATTTGGAAAGCAAAAGAAGGGAGTATTGCCTACTGGCGGCCTTCCCCAGGCCCTCCTCCTAAACTTAACTGTTCCCCAACACTCTACCGATTGTTCAGCCATCTTACGGGTTACTCATCACCAAGTCTCTTCAGTCTTATTTCAACCTCTATACGTTCCAGAACTAGATAGCATTTTCTGAACTTCAGATTCGAATTTAGCACACATGAAAATATAAAAATCAAGAACAGTTTCTCAAGGGAGCGAACTTTTTTTTGGCAGAACTGAGTAATCGGTTATACTTTGCTTTAAATTGCTTTAGTGTTGGGGGGCGCTTGCCCTAGGGTACAGGACAAAGGGCCTCAGCCAATGACCAGTGTCGTTTACTGCGGCGTTGCCACATCTGGGGAATGTGACAAGGGGTTTCCACTTTCGGTAACAAAGCAATGTCCGTCATGATGGTTTGCGAAGATGAGACTGAAAATAATTCGCATCACAGTGTGGACGCTAGACGAGATAAAGATAGGTGTCCATAGGCCATGTCTATGTCTCAATTCTAGATCGTCTCGAGATTGCCTATGAGATCGCGCAACATGGTCTACCAGTGTGTAAAGTATGCTGCAACCACCTGCGAATCGGAGATCGCCGAACAGTATGGTTCAGGACATTTGTTGGCTGGTTCTTCATCCGTTTATTACAGTCACTGGTATTTCGTGGGAACCAGCGAACAACCGTTACCCAGGGTTTTTTTTAGATCAATTTTGATCGCCCTCACAGAAGTCAAACGTAAAAGTAATTTTAAAGAGCTACTAAACACTCCGAAGCTTCACGAAACTGCTCATATGGTGGGGCACGATACCTATGACCTCAGGGAAGAAGGAGGTGCATCCGAGAACGCGACCAAACTCAACAATTATGAGGAATTACAAATTAAAACATTGTAATGTATTACATTACATGGGGCATTTGTTCTGCTTATGTGAATGTCGCAAGTCCCACCATAGTAATATAGAATGCCATTCTTCTGGGTTTCTCCGGAATTCTACTTTTTAAATTCAAGTTACTTAGCACAAATTTTCGAGCAAAATGTTCCAGCGTATCTGGCAAATGGGAGCCCTCACGCTGAATACACTGAAGAAGCCATTTTCGTTTTCGTGAATCTTCCAAGCATTTCAACGGGCGACGATCGCTCTGATTTATTCTTGAGATTTAACCTTGAATTTGCGGTATGACACCCCAACAGGAAAAAATCGCAGGGGGCTAAATCTTGTGACCAGTTCAAATCGCCTCTCAAGGAGATGGCCGGGGAACCTTCCTCTCCAAAACTCCATCACTCTCCCTGTTGTGTGGGCGGTTGCCCCGTCCCGCTCAAACCAGACGTCTTCTAGTTCCATTTCATCCAAGTCAGGCAAGAAAAACTCCTACAACATGGTCCAACTATCCCATTTCTCGAAATTGCAGACCACTCCGTTACGTTGAAAACACCACTTGAGCGCATCGGACTTTGCTTATGGTTTCTATAGAAGTCTGAACAACAAACTCTCCTGACTTATTCCATTTTCCTCCTCCTTCTACAACATTCTCCACAAAGGAATCCTATCAGGGCACTCTCAAAAGCCAGATGTGGCACCCGGACCATGATTAGTTCGATGGTAAATTGATGCTCCCTGTAGCAATAAATTGCGTACCGAATACCAACTTACTATGAACATTTTTTTGAACAGAAAAACTTGATAATGCTGGAAACACTAACCCTCCATTGTGACCTTGCAGACCCCCAAAGACGACCATATTATCTCCGTGTACTGTTGCCGCGTGTCCTGCCATTGAAGGTGGACTCAACGGAGGAGTTATGGACGTCCACCGGTTTCCTTCGATGTCATAAACGTGAAGCTCGTTAAATGTCCGCCATGCCTACATTGGAATATAATGGTATGAAATGTATTAAAATGTCACTCAAGAATGATACCTAGTAGGTATCTAGTACAAAGATATCTTGATCTAGATAAGTAAAACTCAAAATTATATTACCTGTGGCAGGTAAGATGATGGGTGCGTCCAACCTCCAAAGAGAATCAAGGAACCGTCGTGGTAGACAAGTGAAGCCGAGGCTTTGGGCGAAGGGTAACTTCCCATAGTGAGAAGCCGATGCCATCGCCTCGTTGTCAAGTCCAATTTCCACAGATCGTTAAATGTTGTGTTAGTACAAGTGCATCCCCCGAATACATACATAGAATTCCCTGAAATTAAATTATACAAGATAATAATCCAAACAGAAAAGCTTGAATGTTTAAAAATTAGTCAAAACATTACTAACCGTGACAACAGGCAGAATGTGAATATCGCTTGGTGATAATTCGAGTTTGCTGAGTCGGCTCACTGTTCCATTGTATTGTAAAATTTCCGATTGATTTATAAAAATCAAGCTTTTTGTGCCTTATTACGTCTGGAATTAAAATTTGAAAATGAGTAAAGTAACAACAATACACACAGTTTACTTCTATATTTATAGTATCGTACAGGAAGTCCTAAGCCAGACGGTAGAATAACCATGGTCAAAACTAGAATCCTCAAAGTTATGATATAAAAATATATTAATATATTGTATCAAAGGCGAAATGGTACAAAGAAGAGTGTTCCTCTCTCCGCAGGTACTTTTTCGACACTGTTCTTGAATATTTTTCCCAGTGAACCCAAATGTCAGAGCAGTGGATGACACTCAACATGGATGTGTGATGTTTTGTTAACTTGGTAATTTTTGTTTTATATAGAACGGGAGCAATGGGATGATTTAGTAGGTACAAGAGAGAGGTACAGAAATGTGGGGTATTTTCTAAACCCCCCACCGGGATTCCACTATTGCCACAATACCATCAACCAAAGTAAGAGACGCCATAAATATTACCAACGTGATAACATGGCCTTTTCTCTCATGAATTACCAAAATACCGGGCGGTGATGCCTAGGCATCATCATTGTCTCGGAATCAAAAATAACGTAAAACGGAGAGACCCTCGTGAGAGTCTCGAACCTTGACATGAAAATATCTTTGCTTGACACGCTAGATTTTGTGTAGGTAATTTTTTAAGTTTTCAGCTTCTTTTTGTTACAAGATGTACAAGACGTTTTATAGGTAACTAGAACCGCTCGTAGTTGTGTTGCCGACTACATTGTTTACCCTCATTTTTTCATCCTGTACAGCTCATCTGCCACTCAAGGTACGTGCGTCTGAAACTATTCTATAAAATCTGACGATTCCAACGAGCGGTGAACGATTACCGTGAGATGCACACAGATGGAGTTACAATTACTTAGTTACGGATTTATTGTACGTAAAAATCGTGCTAAAAGGAGGATGTCACAAAATCGGGGGGGGGGGGGGGGGGGGGGGGAGAGAGAGAGAGAGAGAACAGAGCAAAGACATTTTCATGTCAAAACACATACCTATCGTACCTATTGTTGTACAAAGCCCACATTGATACCTTAATTCACAACAGAAATTTACCCAAAACCTCGATTTTGAGGTTATGGTATCAATGGAATCGTCTCGCCAAGACTTTTTTTCCGAATACCTAAAGGGTTTTTGCCCTATCTAAACGAGAAATGGTCTAATAGTGAGAACAAATCTCAAGGCAAAGATACAAAACTATTTCTCATACATACACAAACTAAACTATCTCTCATACACAAACAAAACTATTTCAATTGCACGCTGGAGCCATGTCCAACAGCTGAGTGCGCAATAGTTCTTTGTCCAGTCAGAAGGTTCCAGATTTACAGGAAGTACCGGTGCTTCGTCCTAATGGTTTTGTCCGCGAGAAAAAGGCATAGAGGCAGAGCCCACAAGAAAACATACGCGAGTTTTGATGAAACTGTAAGCAGAGTGCACTATCTGGGAAGTGCAACCAGGGAGCCAATTCGTGTTTCCCTCCGATTTTTGCTGCAATACTTTTGGTGTCACCAAAAAATTCGTGAATTCATGTGGTGGCTGTGGTGAAAAAGACCATGGGATTGGCAGGCCAGCTCCCAGTGCAACATCCCAATCGACGATAAGGGAATAAAAGAATTCCTGGACCAATTTCCCAAAGTTCAAATAATTTGTCATTTCTTTCTGAAACAAAAAGTGCTAGCGTGTGTTCAACAAAGGAAGATGAGAATGAAGGAGATGAGATGTGAATGAATCTTGAAATTAATAATCTAGCAAATAGGTGTAAAGCTTGGCTATTCAAAAATGTAAAGCGATGATCTTGGGTTCGGCTAGCCAAACAAACAAAATCCAGCAGACAAAATTACACGATATTAAGATTGAAAGGCACTACTTGGAGTACGTTACGCAAATAGAGAATTTAGGAGTGATAATCAAGAAAAATTTAAATTGAGGAAGTTAGGCAGCGAGTTTCCCCTATACCTACATTCGAAAACAGATGGTTCAGGCATTAATTATTCCACATTTCGAGTATGCATCGAGCTGTATGGTAGATAATATCTACCATACAGCTGTATTATATTATAAGCGTTAGGGCATAATATTATTATACCCTAACGCTTATAATATAATACAGCCGTTCGCTAGTAGCGAATCGCTGCGACTGGAATTTTTTACTCCATGTTACTCCATTGTATATCAAGCTAAAATGGCTGAAACTTGAAGAGAGGAGGGAGATGAAAAGTGCCACCCTCTCATATAATATACTGGACAAAAAACACCAAATTATCTATATAGCCACTGTAAGAGCATAGAAGGCGAGTAATTAGTTAAAAGAAATAGGGAGAATAAAATGTTGGAGATGCCTAGATTTTGTACACAATTTTTTTTCGGAGTCTTTCATTGTAGAGGGGATAATGATTTTTAATAGGCATATAAAATTGTACGCAGAAGCAAAAAATGTCAACGCTTTTAAAAAAACTGTACAAGGACATGTTATTTTTAAAACAAGGAGTTTAAGTGGATTTAGTTATTTGATTATTAATTTTTACTTTATGCTTTTTGGATAAAATATGTATAAAACGCCTGACATGTATATATATTTTTTTTTTTTTGTAAATCGTTGATCTGGACAGCTGGAAGAGCGGGCTGCTAAGCCTGAAGCTATGCAGACAAATAAATAAACAATTCAATTCAAACCTGATTCGCCCAAAAGAACCATGTCCATGATCCTATTTTATCTGGAGGAATATGCCCAGAATATTACGCGCTCAATGGGGATATGTCCGTCTGTTTCATCTAATTCATAATTGAAAAGCCTTCTTCTGGATTGTTACAGCTTCATTAGCAGTAAGATAGATGAAGCTTCAAGTAGGATTGATGATTGTTTTCTGTAATTTATACTAATTCCAAAACTTCATTTGCAATTACCTAAAAATGGCGTTTTCGGACATGTTCCCATTGTGAATTAACGTATGGATACCTACATTCATGTACATACAAACATTTATTACATGAAAAATATTATCTAGAAATAGAAGTAACGCTAACCACTACCAGGTAAGTATAAAATTTAATGCAAACTAGCATGATCTTCACCGACTGGATCACTTGCTAATTATACATGATAATTATACATACCTATCAAAAAATCCATAAATATAATAAATCATCCATTACAGATAATAATTATTTGCCTATTGAAAAGCCAAGTTCATTCCTTGTTTGACAGTTTCGCTCAATATGCCGTGTTGTAACACACATGTCATTGTTTTAACGCATACAAGTCGGGATAACTTGAAAGTGTGTACAACAAACTCAATAGTGTATCTGTCAACAGTCAGCAGTAATAGACGAGTAAACGGACATTGGTTGCCTTGCATCAAAGTTTGTAATACAAAGAACGTAGGTACTGGCCTGAGTATGGGTACCCTCAAATTACATGCACCAATATTCCCTTGAAATAATATTATAATGTGAAGTGTAACAATAAAACTTACTCAGACCGCATCTGTGCCATCGTTTACAGACGAGCATGCAATTCTCAAGATCACCATAAGGCAACAAGAGGCTGATTATGTGCTCCAGAATCTCATTAGGAAGATGGCAAATTCCTACACAATGGTTCTCCTCATAAGGTTTTTCGGATATGCAGTCATCCATGTCTACCATCGTGAGTCTTCAAAATGATATGAAAATGTAAAAAAAACTCCCAACAAAACAAAGTTTACTGCTGATAATTGTGTGTAACACGTAACATGAACGTTCCCTCCGATGTGACATGACACAAATTACCATTTTCCGTCATTCTTTTTTTTTACTTAATTCACTCACTTTCGCTTCACACTAAATACGATTAAATTAAATAGTTTACACAAGAATTTGAAACGGAGAAAGCTGAAATACACTCGAGCTTTATTTTGATTGTTTATAACTATCAGAATCAGCCCTCAGAAAAACTGGTAGGTAACCGGCTGGTTATCTCCTTATCACCGAAGGTTTGGTGGAGTTATCACGTGCGTCGGTTGAGATTTCAAAACAAGGTCTGTGCTCGATTTTGGAATTTATTACATATCGCGTCGGGGTTGTGTTCGCTTTGCTCCATTCTCCGGATTTCGACTGTTTTGAGTCAGTTTCTGATCAGCATAATGCCCACCATGTCGCTCATGAGTCCCAGTCAATTAACGACGTTGCAAAAGGTAAACAAAAATATCATGCTTTAGGTTCTTGGGCAGAATAATTCTTTGTAGCTCTTTGAATGTGGCAGTTTTTGTCATAGACGGCTAAATGACATCCATGAGGATTGAGAAAAGCTTTCAAAATGATAACATCAGTCAAACTACCTAGATTGTGTATGTAGTTTGGTGGACTGGAATGATGAATGTTTGGTGGTTTTGTTGCAGGGAGTTATCATTTCCATTGGCACTGGTGTTGCTTTGCTGGCTGTTGTCGCCCAATACCTTAAGAGGCGAAGAAAGACGCCTTCGGTCTCGAAAAACCAGAAGAAAAGCAGGATGCAGAGCGTCGCAAGTGGACCAGTGACCAGCACACCTTACAATGGTGGAGGTACTCTAGAAACCTCCAAAGTGTATCTTTGGTGTATTAAGTTTGTATCTAGTTTTAAGGGTTATAGGTGGTTAGCAATTAGCAATTATATGAGCTCCACTTCAACTTGAATAGATGAATTGTCTCAATAATATAACCGAGAATGACTTGGAGTCAAACTGTGGCCTTGACTCGTTAATAGTCTTGGTGATTTTGAATGTGTCGCGACGTAGGTGCCGTAATTATCCGAATGACGTCGATTTCCAATTACTTTTAGGGTCGTATTTTTTACTATTCACGGTGTTTACCGTTGCCCAAAGAAATACATAGTGCTAACCTTTAGGCTCATATTCGTACAATAACATTTGACGAACCTTCCTTCTACACTGGAGACCAAAAAAACCGGCGCAGCTGAATTGTTGCACGGCAGGACCAGCTGCTGGGTGTCCATTCGAGCCGATGCACCAAGTTTGTCATCATTTCTGATGACATCGCTACTCCACGATGTCAACAGATGCCTCCTCAGCTGACTGCGGACGTGGACCATCGACGCTGCCAGAGAGCACACAGAGAGCACAGCTCGAAACTCGTCCTAATGTCTGACCTCCAGGTAGCTAGATTACAGGAGCACGCCACAACTCCCAGTCAAAAAAAAAAACCGGCGCAGCTGAATTGTTAGTCTTGTCCGAGCTGCCGAAGAGGTAACATCTCAGATAAAACAGTTAACGTTCCGCGGGTGTTTACTCGGTCGCGGCCGCGCGAAACGGAGGTCACAATTCCCGAGATTGTTACGCAAGTTCGAGGCAAACTGTCGCATCAGCGAGCGCTTGTGAGTCAATCAGCGGAATTCCAGAAACAAAACGTCAAAGGTTTAGTCGGTGAGTTAATTAATATTATTGATCACCTATGTAATACTTTAACAGATATCAATGACGCTGGGATCAGAGAAGCGAAACGGGTTTCCCAGCTGGAAACTGAGTTAGAGCAAACAAAATTGAAAATACTGAGAAAAAATCCTCAGGGTGAAGTAACTTTCCCCCCAGAAGAGGAATATCATACTGATGAGGAAATCCTAGCCGAAGAGACAGGCGAGTGGGAGAATGTGATCCAGAAGGGTCATAAAAGGAAAAAGGCCAATTTACCTTCTCAAAGAAAACATTCCATGGTAAGCTCAAAACCTAAAAAAGTGCCCAAACCACCACCAGTTTACATTGAGAGGGTAACGTCCTTCCCAGCCCTGAAAAAAATGGTTGAGGATCAAACCACTAATGTGAGTTTTACCACCATGTCCAATGACGTAGTAAAAATAAACACTGAGGACTCTGATGGCTTTCGTGCTATCACGAAGTGTTTTGCGGATCAGAAAATTCCGCACTATACATACCAGAACAAACAGGAGAGGCCTATCAAAGTGATGATCAAGGGAATCCATAAATCTTGGACGAATGAAGAGGTCCTTGAAGACTTAAGAGACCAATTTGGTCCCAGCAGTATCCTTCAAGTAGTTAGAAAACTGGAGTGGAAGACAAAAAATCCTCTAGATATGTGCATTGTAGATTTTCAAAAAGATTTGGATATCAGCAAAATTTACGAAATTAGTCAAATCCTAAAGGGGCGCGTCACTGTGCATCCTATCAAATTATCAAAACATCCATCTCAGTGTAAAAGGTGCCAGGAGTTCAACCATACCAGAAACTACTGTGCAAGGCCGCCTCGATGTGTTAAATGTGCTAAAGGCCATCTCACTGAGGAATGTCGGAAGCCCAAAGAGACCCCTGCAAAATGTGCCAATTGCAACGGAGATCACACGGCTAACTACCGTGGCTGTCCAGTAGCCATAGAGGCTATGCATAGGCACAAGAGCTTACCAGAGCAAGCTACAAAGGCTAAGGCAGCACCGCAGAAACCCAATCAAGGGAAGTTTGTGCCAAAAAAGCCAATAATATGTCACGAAAAGTCAGTTCAGGGGAGAGATGGAAAAACTTCAAATTCAAATCTGATGTCTTATGCAAACGTTTTGCAGAACCAGCAATTGCTAGCACAGCGGTCAAGCAGGAGACAATCTATCGATCCCAGCCATAATGAAATGCAAGTTAAAATAAATCAAATTTTCGAAATTGTCACAAATCTTACTCAGAGTGTTAACAACCTGAATGAGCGTGTTGGCAAAATTGAACGCAAGGGCTCGAAAAAATCATCATGAAAAGTGTCAAAATACTTTGCTGGAATGCCAATGGCCTCGCGTCACGGAAAAATGAGCTTCAGTTGGCACTAGACTACAATCATGTTGATATCTGTCTCATATCTGAGACGCACTTCACCAAAGAATCTTTCTGCAGACTCAAGGGGTACAAATGCTACCATGCCATTCATCCGAGCAACAATGCCCGTGGTGGAAGTGCAGTGATCATCAAAGAAAACCTGGCCCATCAGGAGTATATCAAAATTGAAAATGAAGCAGTCCAGATGTGTGCTCTTGAGATAAAAACTAATTCATTTCTGATTACTGTCGCAAGCATATACTGTCCACCTAAGTACAAAACTAAATATGAAGAATACAAGAACATCTTGGCCCAACTTGGAAATCGTTTCATTCTCGGAGGCGACTTCAATGCAAAAAACACTGACTGGGGATCGAGATTAACCACCGAAAAGGGACGCAGACTCCATCAAGCAATTATTGATGACAACTGTGAGGCACATTCTACTGGGAAACCAACCTACTGGCCCACTGACCCAAACAAAACTCCAGACCTGATTGACTTCTTCGTTGTAAAGAATATCTCAGCAAACTACCTTCTTGTAGAGGAAAACCATGACTTGAGTTCAGATCATTCCCCAATTGCTCTGACGCTTAGTAATCGAATCATACAGAAGCCACACAAACCCTACTTGGTCAATCATAAGACAAATTGGGAACGTTTCAAACAAGACATTTGCAGGTATATTGATTTGAGCAAGCCTATACACACGCCAGATGATGTGGAAAGTGAGCTCGAACATCTCGTTTGCAGCATTCAGATAGTTGCATGGGACAACACACCTGCAATCTCAAGAAGGCTCAAAGGTATCAATTATCCACGAGAAATAGTCTCTGCAATCAAGAAAAAACGAAAGGCCAGAAAACGATGGCAAGCTACCAGAGCACCACATCACAAGTCTGAATGGTACAAAACACAAAGTGAACTGAAGTCGCTGATGGAGGAGATCAATGAAGAAACTCATGAACACTTCATCACAGAGCTAACGAGTCATCGTGATACCGATTACTCACTTTGGAAGGCTACACAATATCTCAAGAGGCCTGTTAATCATGCTGCACCTATTGCGAGTGGAAACGAGAAATGGGCAAGGAGCAACCAAGACAAAGCCAATACTTTTGCAGACCATCTTGCGAATATATTCACTCCGAATCTCGCAATGGCGGATGAACCGCCGCTAGAGGAAACACCTCCACTTGATCAGGACATTGATATCCCATTAGTTACCATTAAAGAGATAAAACAGGTGATCAGCAAGGATATCAACCCAAAAAAGGCACCAGGCTATGACCTTATCACTGGACAAATCCTCCAGCACCTACCGCGTAAAGCTATCGCAAAAATAGTCATGATCATCAATGCGGTAATCAAACTTCGAAGCGTCCCTCAGCTGTGGAAGATAGCAGAAGTCATTATGATTCCCAAACCAGGCAAGCCACCAGGGCAACCAAGTTCATACAGACCAATTTCACTTCTACCAGTGTTATCTAAACTATTCGAAAAATTGATACACAGAAGACTAATACCAATTATTGAAGAACGAAAGCTGATCCCACGACATCAGTTTGGATTTAGGCAGAAACACTCAACAATCGACCAAGTCCATCGGATAACACACATCATCGAAGAAGCATTTGAGAAAAATAGAGTATGTTCTGCCATTTTCCTTGACGTCACTCAGGCGTTTGACAAGGTCTGGCATGAAGGACTCAACTACAAGCTGCGTAAGGCCCTGCCAATAAAGTATGCTGAGTTGCTTCAATCGTACCTCACTAATCGTTACTTCAGGATAAAGCAAGATGATGCATTTTCAGAACCAAAACCGATATGTGCAGGAGTCCCGCAAGGGAGTGTACTTGGCCCACTCCTGTACGTCCTGTATACCAGCGATCTCCCAGAAATTGAAATGAACACCACAGCCACTTTCGCAGACGATACAGCGATATTGGCAGTTGGAGACAGCAACATTGAGTCAATGACCAAGTTAAAGCGGTCAATATCTAGCATACAACAATGGACAGCGAAATGGAGAATCAAAATGAATGAAACTAAGTCGGTACATGTCGATTTCACCAATAAAAGGATCGACTATATACCGGCTTATCTCAATGGCAAAGTGATTCCTCATGCCAATGAAGCCAAATACCTCGGTATGACGCTTGATGCCAGGCTTCGGTGGAAAGCCCACGTCAAGAAAAAGAAGGAGGAACTTCTTCTCAAATTCAGAAAAATGTACTGGCTAATGGGGAGGCGGTCAAAACTGTCAATCCAGAACAAGCTTACGCTGTATAACCAAGTCCTTAAACCAGTCTGGACTTACGGAGCTCAGCTGTGGGGCTGCACGGCTCAATCAAACCGGGAAATAATCCAAAGATTCCAGAACAATGTGCTAAGAAATGTTGTCAATGCACCATGGTACTTTCGAAATGAACGACTCCACCATGAACTTCAAATCGAAACCATAAACGAAGCCATCAAGCGGCAAGCCGTACGTCATTTTCAACGGCTAAGGTCTCACGTCAACGAGGAAGCTGTCCGACTCCTTGACACGAGTGATATCACCAGACGATTGAAGCGTACAAAACCGCTCGAGCTTGCTCACGGGTGAAGCAGTATAGTGAATGCAATATCATCATAAAAATGAACAAAACTCAGTGATGTATCTAAGCTTTGAATAGTATGTGCCCTAGTTTCAAAATAATATTGTTAATAAGTTATTACTTGGAGCAATAAAATCTTTCAAAAAAAAAAAAAAAAAAAAAAAGCTGAATTGTTGTCGAAGAGTCAAGTTTAAATCGATAACAGTTGGGTTTGAGTCAATAGTAAGGTCAATAACAAGGTTAACAGAGATTACGTGCAGAGGTCCATCCCTGTTTTTCCTTAACTATCGAGTTTTTTCCTGTAATGCTCTCTTGAATTCACGATAGAAGCCTACAGAAGCCTGCTGATGTCAATCTTCACTCCATAGTCCGTGCTTTAGGTCCTCTACTCACCCCAGCACACCGACCGGCTCGTCTTCAATTTGCTGGAGATCACGCCGCTTGGACTGAGCTGCTTGGGTTTGCAGCAGGATCCGTCGCCCTTGGACGCCCTGATGCCGGCCTTCTGGTGTAGCTACCAGTTTCACGGTTTCCTGTAGGTTTCTATCGTGAATTCATAAGAGCATTACAGGAAAAAACTGGATAGTTAAGGAAAAACAGGGATGGACCTCTGCACGTAATCTCTGTTAACCTTGTTATTGACCTTACTATTGACTCTAACCCAACTGTTATCGATTTAAACTTGACTCTTCGACAACAATTCAGCTGCGCCGGTTTTTTTGGTCTCCAGTGTATTACATGAAAGAGTGATGCTTTTGCAGTGGATCGAGGGAGCACAGCCGGTAGCCTGAGGAGCGGAAGCCCAGGGATGAGAGCTCTCAATCGTCAGACGTCCGTCCTGTCGGCTTTGTCTGATCGTCTGTCCAACGCTGGACTCGGTCCACAAGATGTGTCAAAGCTGACGCCGCAACAGCTTGGAGCTATGGGTGAGCCACATTCAGATATCTCATAGAGGGTGTCATAGTACCCACATCCTTAGTCCATCGCTCGTTCAACTTCTACCTTGCAATATTGAGGTTCGGGTACCTGTACGATTCTTCTTCCGACCTCTGTTCTACTGTGACCTCTACGATGGCTCCCACCGTTCTGAGTGCTTTTTATGGCGTCGGCTTAGTTACAGCGAATACTTCCCTTCATTCCATTACAGACATTAAAAGGGGCGTTTGCCCACAAAAAGCAGATGTTATGTTTCTAAATTTTAATTGGTGTGTTGGCACCCAAATAGTGAGAAACTAAGCGATTTTAACAAAAACATTTATCGGAAGAACTTTTGGGGGCCTAAAAACCTCAAAATGTTCGAACTTTTCTCATTTTTTCGCGTATAACTCGTTACTGAAGCCTCCAACAGAAAGAATTATACACTACTAAAATTTAATTAAAGTGCATACAATTCTACGTCGAGTCATCTATTGAAACAGCAAAATCGGTTCGGCCGTCTAGGAGCAATCGCTCGTTGAAAAACGGCTATTTTTTCAACTTTTTCGAAAAATCCATTTCCCGCACTTTGAAGAGCTGTCACTCCAAACGGGCCACTCCAATCAAAAACAAGTGATAGAGTGAAAGTTCCTGAACGCAGAATTTCATGATCTTCAACTTTCACTCTGACTTTTTTCGATTGGAGTGACCTTTTTGGCTCTTCAAAGTGCCGGAAATAAAGTTTTCGAAAAAGTTGAAAAAAATGGCTGTTTTTCAACGAGCGATTGCTCCTAGACCGCCGAACCGACGCAGAATTTGGCTGACAAGTCAGAAAATGTCGAGGTTTTTAGGCCCCCAAAAATGGATTCTTATTGGGGGCCTAAAGGATGGATTCCCTTAGTTGGATTCCCTTAGTTTCCCCCTATTGGGGTGCCTTGACACCAATTGCAATTTAGAAACATAACATCGGATTTTTTTGTGGTCACCGAAATCTATATTGACCGGAATATCGTCGTCTTCTTATTTATTTTTAAATTTTTTCTTCAGACTCATTGTCTCAAGACAAATAAGAAACCGAAAAATGCGTTCTACCTGATTGATTGTCGAAACTAGTTTCTTCAGTTTCCATGAGGAATTTTTCCAGTGTATTGAAGAGCATTAATTAATTATTAATGGTTAATATAAATAGGATTTAAACGTTGTACCAAATAAAAGAGCAGGTAACTATCTCAAATACCAAGTAATGTAGGAGATTCACACTTCCAGTGCATAGAAAATGGGACTTTGCTGACCAAATTCCATAAATTCGATGTTGGATCTCTGGGCTACTGGAGGGCATTTAGTTGGTGGAGGATTTGCTGTGGATCTCATTCGGCACAATCCTACCTTTCTTTTCAAGACACATTGTTAAAAAATCCGGAAATATTCACTATTTCTCTAGAAGTTTATAAAATTTAATCATACAAGCTTTCGTTTGCTTGGACATGCACGTAGGTATCACCCGAATTCATGAGGGGTTTTCCTTCTCTGGAGACATGTTTGCACAACAGTAACAACATTTTGCTCAAATACGAATTTGTATTAGGTACTTATATAAAGTTATTCTCTTTATAGAGAGTTATAGAATCGGGAAGGGACTAATGACATAATAACGCATTTGAATAATGAAAAATGAAATTTATTGACAAATTAAAGCGGATATGATCCGCATATGATTCATTATACATGAATAGCCAAAATTTACTACCACACATGACCAAATTCAACTGTACCATGGGGTCTGAAGTTGGGTAATGTGTGTCCAATTTTCCTTCTTGTATTGGTAATTGATAGGAGAAACCTAGTTTGATGAAATAGCAACTATTTATTTGGTTTCCCAAAACAACGTCAAGAGAGGTTCCTTCCTCCATAGTACAACATGGATGCTCCGAAAATAACGTTGATCCATGAGTGCTAGAAAGGGTCCAGGTTGGCTCAATCTTGTCATGGATTGTATTCAGCCTTGATACACTAGCGCTCGTAGGTGTAAGCGATTGTACTCTAGTGGTGGGCGTTATTGCTACTTTTCCATAACGGTACGTTACGTTAGTTATGAAAAAATAACCGTTATTTTTTTCGGTTACAAAATAACCGTTATTTCTTTTCTGCTAACCTACAAAAATAATCGTTTCGTTTTTCAGTTACTTCCTACATGATAGTTTTTTTCCGTTTCTCGCCATTTTTTTCGGTTACAAAATAGCCGTTATTTCTTTTCTGCTAACCTACAAAAATAATCGTTTCGTTTTTCAGTTACTTCCTACATGATAGTTTTTTTCCGTTTCTCGCTATTTTTCGGTTGTCAGGTTATTCCGAGCACGCCACTTTTGATAAATAGCAGTTTTGCTAGTAAAATTGAACGTTAACTACTGCGATTCTTGTTTTGAAAAAAATGTTGGGGTAAAAAAATCTTTTTTAATTTAGCTCCATGGCACTTCCACATTTTACGATGTAATTTACTCTACTCCTTTTTCTGTTGATATAACATTCCCAGTCAAAAAATTCTTTGTTGCTTATGGATGTATTATTTTTATACCTCTTCTGCTCTTCACAAACTACGAGTATCTATAACGCACTGAGTTTTTTGAAAATTATATTTATGTATAGTTTAAAAAGTCTCCTACACGAATATTATCGCAGTGATTCGTGAAGAAAACCTAGAGGATAAAATATAATTTCTACCCGATAATTAGATTGTATAAATACGAGATTGTACGATATAAATATATTGTCTTTTGTTCAATGCTAAGTTGCACTAGATATTGTCTTTTGTTCAATGCTAAGTTGCACTAAATACAATAATTTCTACAAGCCATTCTATAAAAATGAAGACCGGTCAACTTTGGAATTGATGTTTACACCATCCTATTCTTTAACCCCTAAAATCTTTTAAACGCTATCCTTCGTGCAATTTAATGTGGGATTCTCTATGTGGGCAAACCGATACTCCTCCAAGGTGAAGAAAGCTGCGGATGGTCTTAAAAAATTCTACGGAACAAACTCTATCTAAATATCAAATAAAAAACATACCATTCCATATGAATTTTTCGAGATATGAAATTTTCAAAATTTCAAAATTCGTTTTGAACCCCTTCCCCTTGACCTAGGGTTATGAAAAGTTTCGAGGACCATTGTGGGGTTGGTCGAAACCCCTAAAAAAAATTTCGTAATTTTAACTCAACGCTAACTGGGCAAAGTGGCGCGGACGGCGTACGGCGGACGGCGTACGACGTACGGACGGATTTTTTTTTTATTCGATTTTCTGAATCTACGTATCTTGAAACGTAAACCAACAAATTTTGAGGGGGGGTTAACATTTTTTTTTCTTTGGGCGATTCCAATGGTTCATTATCGAAGATAATAAACCAAAAGTGGTCCAGTCTGCCAGGATGGGGGAAATTGGAGCTCCCATAAAAATATTAATGAAATAGAATAACCGAAAAGAAATCGAGAACCTTACCTGAGTACAGCTACAGCCAGAAAAACGAGCCTCAACAGTTATGCGTTATAATATAACGCATGCGTTATTTTACAGGTCACGTTTTTTTCGGTTATTCCATAACCGAAAAAAACGTAACCTGTAAAATAACTGAAAAACTTCGAATAACAGAATAACCACTGTTATGTAACGGTTACATTGTAACCGATGCGCTGAGGCGATAACGTTTCGATTTTCGCTTACAAATACGAACGTTTGAACAAAAGACGAACATGATGAAATATCACTGATGTTTCTTCATCAGCTGTCGACAGTATGGGAGTGACAATTTATTGTGATTGTGAGGCCAGAATAGCCGCAATATAGGAGCGAAACAAAATTTTAGGTGGTTTTATAACCGTTATTTTATCAATTGAATAACGGTTATAACGGTTATTTTAAAATAACCGGTTATTCATAACAGTTTCAGGTTATGCGACCCACCTCTATTGTACTCATTCTGAGTCGCAGGTGTAGTGAGGTTGTAGTTCTTTTATATATGTACTGTAAATATCCGTGAGTCACAGGGTTTTGGTCAAACTAAAAGTAACTCGCAGTAACCTAACCTGTACCGCTGTCAATACTCTACCTACTTTTGTACAGGTCGATCACATTTAAAAAAATGACTTCGTGACTTTACTCAACCAGGTTCAATTTTGAACTAATAACTTGTCATATGCAACTCATAACTATGAGTCACTACAGAGTTTAAGAGAGTCTGAGGCTCGTCTCAGGGGTCAGAGGGACCCTTATATATAACAACACAACCCTCCTTAGTCCTTGCTTGAACCAAACCCAGTAACAGTGGACACTTGGTGGAGATGTGGAAGATATTGTTAAATGGTTAGTGTGGGCCCCCTGACTTTCTTCTTCTACCAGGGGGTCCTGCCCAACATTAGGGTTTGAGGGAAAGCTACCTACTTCCTAGCAAGTTCACGACCACCACGAATCCAACCTCTGTTGGAGGGCAGGCCGGAGGAGCTTTGCCCCGAGGGCGTTGCTCCGGGGGGGGGGGGGGGGGGGGGCTCCCTCCGCCTGTGCTACCATTTTGAGCAACCCGACCCTGCAGGGGACCAGGCAATCTCTCACCTAGTCCGCCCCCGTCTCGAGCCTCTAGGCCTTACCTTAGGCAATGGTCGCAGGCCAGACCCTCCCTCAGAATCTTTGGGAGGACCTACCGCTTTCCATGTCTCAGTGCTTTCCGATGGGTAATACTGTGAATTTACCATGGAGCGGTCCTCGTGTCTCATTGTGTTGCCCATGTTCCATACTGATTTGCCATATGGAAACCGTCAAGAGTGTCCCTGTTATAAATCCAAACTGTGAATCCTTGACTATTACTGGAAAAGAGTGATTTTGGTGCATAGCTATTGACCCTGTAGGTTGACCGAGGCACTAGTGACCTGCCCTGTTCCCTGACTCGTTTGGTAGCTGGTGATTAGGAATACTGCTACTGTTCAGTAGAAGGTGATTTTATCCTGTCAAGTGAATTCCGTCCCATCCCTAGTGGGCACCTGTGCGGAATATCACTTATCCTGGCATGAGTGCTATGATTAAAATCCACACCTACCAGGAAATTGATGATCTAATGTTGAAGTATAATTTTGAATGAAAAAATATGTTGCAGCACCTGTTCCACTGTTGTTCACCTAAAGGTCATGCCATACAGAATTTCTTTCCACAAGTAAATCATTAGTGGCCTAACTAAAATACCCTGCTGGGCAACGGTAATCTAACAGTATTCCGCTGGGCAATTCTAATTAATTGTTTCATTAAGCGCGCACACTACTAAAAGTACCAACCAAAAACTATTCACATGACACATCGTAGGTTTGCCTTAGATCCTTGTCCCACTTCTTCATAACAGGCGTTTTTCTCGTGAAGTAGCACTGTTACAACACTACATTCAATAAGAAGAAGTTGAAAATCCGGTCCGTTTCGTCCAACAGGACTTTGAAAGCACAAATCCTGGTCAGGTGTGATCGTACTAATCCTACAAACCCTGGTCCATATTTTTCGCTTCTTCTAACCACAAAGGATGTACCCAATGTTTTTGGTGATGCTGAATATTTTTTGTGAGGCGGAACTCCAAATTAGCAGGACTATACTTTAAAGTCTGATACAATCGACTGTGATACTAGTTTACTGAGGATTTTGGCTCAGCGAAACCCTTAAATTCCTAATGTATGTTTATTGTTCCCCACTATTTGAGACTGATTCTTCTTAGTAACATTTTGTTTTCCCTTTCATTCATGAGATAGTGTTTGATCATTGAAATCATTTTGCAGTATTTTCTAAATTATTGTGTTATTACTGTACAGGTAGGAAACTCATAGAATCATAATCATTCCACGATAATTTCGACAAGAAAATTGTAGATGAAGAAAAAACTCCTGAAACAAATTCACTGATCCCACCATATCTTGAGCTAACATCACCCACCTAACCCTCACGATTTTTCGGTCGGAGCATTAATTCATCTTAAATATTGGTGGGGTACTTCTGGGGAGCCTGCAGTGAGCAAAACTAAACCCTGTACTTGAGGGATTGTTGATTCTGTTTCCAAGCATTTACCACTAGGAAAATGTGGTTAATACACCAATTCTCATTTTTGGGAGTGAGGGTGATGAGTGACTAAACCCTGCCTGGTGGGTTTTCAACCTCAAAATTCTGTAACCAGATTTCAATAGTTGTTTTTCGGTGGGGGGGGGGGGGGGGGTTACATCGGCCACCTTGGAAGCAATCTAAAATTATGATCTAATGTCAGTATGTCGCCCAATTTCATTAGTGATCTTTAGCCCCAACGAACTGAATTTTTAGTTTGAATGAAACCATTAATAAGGGAGCATTGTATAACGGCGTTGGTTAGAGCGCCTACCTTACCTTGTTGGTAAATTATTTAATGGTATCACTTGCGATTCCTACGATATTTGCCATTGGATTTATAACTGTCTGTGTTGTCAAGTAATTGTGGTTGGATTTTGGTGGTAGGCACATCACACATTGTTGCTTCTGGTATCCCGCTTTAGTTACTACTAGCTAATAGTTCTAATCAACTGACGATTAATAAAACTGTCTTTTCAATCCCAATACCAGACAGTGATACTTATACTTCACTTCATGTTTTGAGCGCTAACATAAATATAACCCTTGAGGTGTAACTGGAAGTTGTTGCGAGTTTTCGTCGCATGCATACAAATGAGGATTCCCGGTTATTTTTGCAAAGGGTATCATTCAAGGACCAGATCCAACCAAAAGTGACCTTCACAACACACAAGGAATTTTCAGAAATATGAACAACTACGTATTCGGCCACTTACTTGCACAGATAAATTCAAGTTATTAGATTTTTAGCTCATCAAGAACCACAGAAACACGAAAATCTGAAATAAATGACCCTAAAAAACCTTCAAGCTGGAAAAACTTGACGGATTCTTGTTCACGTCCCCAAAACTCCTAAAAAGACTCTTGCTCCTTTGTCACTTTTAACCCTCGTTTCCCATTTCTTACCACTTTTAACCACTATCATGTGATTTACACCACACACAGGTTTTTGTAAGCCCTTCATGCAAAGTGTAACATTTCAACGATGTCACGACTAGAAGCTGACGATGTCACCTATTACTTACAGCTACTCATTCAGATTGCAACAATTCATGTCCATTAGTTATTAACGAATGCTTAGTCTGCGCAGTTTTTGGTACTCGTCATTATTCAATTACTTCAAACAAAACGGTGATGAAAACCTTTTTGTTGTACCTAACTTTCAAGCTCCTTATTACATTATTACCCCCTTCTTATAATAACAACCAAGGATTCGGGTAGTAATCATCCACCAGTGTAGGTACGAATTTATTGATTTTTCTCCAGTTACACAAGGTATTGGTAAGTTCTACTTGGCGATACATATCGTGCACTTAGAAATGGAATTTTATGTTGAGGAGGCTGCTATTTGTTTGAAGATCGTTATTGTCTTAAAGCACACTACACCTTGGTTTTACAATTCATGTTACAGACACAAGTTTTTTGTTAAATTCTTCTTCAGACCGTTCGACACTTCAACGAATCAAAACTTACAAACGACAACTGATCATCAACTGAGGGAAACAATGCTGAAACCAATAACACCTACTTATTCTGGCATCTTGTCAACAATTTTACCATGAAATGTTCACCCCTTCGACTCAAAACAACGATAAACAATATTTAAACTATAAAACTATAGCGCCGCCAACTGAAATTTAGCGTCTAAAAACCTTGACAAAGCTCTAAGAAAAATCTACATACATAATATTGTACAAAAATAAGATTTTACCTCCTGCCCGCTATACATTAAGGTGCAATCATATTATAACACAGTGCTCTTTACAATACCCATGCTCAGACTTGATGCTATAGAACAAACGCTCAAAGAAATTGAAAATTACCATTACAACGTTTTTATAAAAATATACTAATGCTTGATCAATTAGTTGTGCCATAGTAATCAATATTACAAAACTAATCACTAAATTTTACAGAAAAAAAATTACAAAACAAATGATAAATTTTCCTGACTCGTCCCGATCATCCTTATGAATATACACCTTAAGCCTACAATTTATACACCATTATACATTTAATCTGAGGGAACATACATGATTAAATAACAATATTACAAGAGAACAGGAATGTGTTGATTCTACGTGAATGGGTAACGATTTTGCAAAAAATCACACAAGTAGATTTTTTTTCGGCACACGCTCGTTTTGTAACACTCAATCTAAAAGTAAGGGCTACGTTATTTTAAAACTTTTAATGTCTACCCTAACAATATTTGAACTCTGCGGACAGACATAATAAGCATGATACCTGAATGCTCTAACCCTTTTTTTCAGAAAAAGATCTAACGATTGTTTTATATAAGGGAAATTACAAGGTAAATTTTCGGTTTGTATGCGAGTAGCTATTATTAAGGTAAAAGGTTTTCATCACCAGGGTTATTTTTTTCCGCCCCCCTTCTCCCGTTTCTGCATTCTTAATTTGTTGTATTCCTAAAATAAATGGTAAATTAGGGCAGAAACTAGTTGATTGGTATCCTGGTGAGGAGTAACGTGGTGACGATGACGGGTATGGAAGCGAGGAATCGCTCGTTTCCACTTCCCGGTGGTGTCTTATTATCCGTTATCGGGGTTTCAGGGTGTTTTTCGGCTGGAGGGTCGTTCTGTACTGCCTCGAGAGGGATTTTGTTCTTGGAAATCGCTTCATCTTCAGGTCCTTTCGTTGTGGTCTCGATGCGCTGGGTGGTCGTTGTGGTTGTCGTGGTGGTCGTCGTCGTTGTTGTGGTCGGAACGAGAGTGTTATTACCTGCAATAATCATGGGAAGTCGGGTTTTTATGTTGATATCGCTATAAAATCTAGATCAATGGTACGAAGTTCTATTTCAACATTAAGTGTTCATCTACATTAATGCTAGGTAATAATTCAAGTTTAAATGCAAGAAAGGTAGGGCATTTAAAAGAGAGATTTTGATCAGAAAGTAGAAAAAATGTAAACAATCGTTTTAATGCAAAAAATTGTGAGATCAACATGTTTTGTACACGTTGAAAAATCCAAATGTTTACCTAAAAGCGTAGATAATTCCCCCCAGTTTACATAATGCCCACCGTTATTTCTTAGGCATGCTCTAGCACGCTTACGCATTTTGCAGCCGTGAGAATTTCCTTTCGAGATATTATACGTATTATAATCACATTTTTGGACTAGCAGGATGACTATAATAGTTGCGTATGACAACAATTGCGCAAATGGTCTAAGTAACCTAGTTGACTTACCATCAATCTACTAATATTTATGGGCATATTTTTGGCTATTAAAATAACCTTTGCCCCAATTCAGCTTCACTTTTCGTTATTGAAGGATTTCAAATAATTTGTTTTTTTTTTACAAATTAAATTCGAATGTGACCTCTTTTCTCTTTTTGAACTAATATTTTGGAATCATTACAGCATTTTAGTTTAGTCGTAAATTCGCGAAGACAGTCCAACTTTGAATCGATAAATTTGAGCTTACGAATCCCTCTGGACAAAACTAATGCATTTAAATGATGATATCATTTAAATATTATTTTCATGAGTGTTTTGATTAGCGGTCATGTCTGCGGTGTGACCCAGCAGTAATGGAGGAGGTGAATACTAGTTATGTATTATGAGTTTACCGATAAAGTAAACGGCTGAAAACACAGGATGGACGTGTTTCATCGAGATTTCGCTCTTGAGGCCGTGAATGGTCCTTGCTTTGTTTCCGCCGTCTTGGTAAACTGCGACGAGCTTAGCAGTGTATGGGATTTCAGAGTCTGTGTGGTTTCCAACGAGTGTGACATTAACTGCTGTACCAGGCTCCAAATAGTAGTCAACTCTGAAATGAATTGGAACAGAATAATATAATAAAATGAAACACTTACACCTTCCAAAGGGGTAGTTAGGAAGAAGAAGATAAATTGACCTCACTATAATAATATTATAGGTTATATTAACATGACATATGCATTTCACTCACTTGTGCAAGTCTCTGCGCTCCTCGTTTTCCGATAATCCCCACTTGATCTCTTCGATGAGCGATCCGTTGGCCCTGATGATGGTTGGCAGACCCTTGAGGATGGCTCTCCCCTGTCCCCAGTACATCGAGTAATTGGCCTCATACTGCATCATCGACTCAACGTGGTTCCCAGTAGAGCCCTCGTTCCGTAGGATGTCTCTGGCCAGCTCCACCTCGTCCACGTTTTCCTTCTTTTTGGCGTGATCAAACTCCTTCAAGATCAGTTCGTACCTCACGGGTTCCGTCTCTATGAGGATTTCTCCGTCGATAGAGTCCACTGATTCACCTTTCTGCATTAACAACACACTGGTTATTTAGATTAATCATCAAACGATTTTAGGTGAGATGTATCCACCTCAACTAACAGCGCTTCACTCTTGACAATTTGGCCTCGCTCAAGAGGATACCTTCCATGGAATCTTTGAAAAATACGTTTTTGCTAAGATTTGGCGGTAAATATCATTTATACCACTTGGTACCAAACACGTTCGTTCTCACTATGAGTGTAGTTAGAGGCCTGACCACTGACTGCATTATATGCCAACGAGGTTGTTGTAGCGGTCTTAATTATCTTAATTTTGATCAAAATTCATACGGCCATAAAAGAAAATGTCGCCCATAATTTTGTTATATTACCTGGTTGATAAGACTCAATTTTCCGGTTGTAGTGGACTGTTCGAGTTTGCCGAGGAGGTGAATGAGGCCTAGTTGGGGTTTTTCGCCATTGGATTCGCTTTTCCTTCGGGCAATGTAGTACTTCTCACCTGCCGAGACAGCTCCGCCGGGGATTGGCATGAATTTGTCCCATTTCACCCAACTCAGCCGCGCACCGTTCTCGATGTTGTCCAACACTTCGTACCTGAACAAATAAGAAAATAATCCGTTCAGATCCAATCAATCTATTGTCAGATTCTAGTTTAGTCTCTTCCTAGCCGTCAGGATAAAGCCTTTCTTGCGGATACCCATGGCTAGTGAATAGTGGGCACTTATATTTGCAGTTGCATAGAATCTGAACTTTCTAGTAGCTGAGCAGACTAAGGTGGTTGGCCTGAAATATGTGAGGTCTAGGTAACGAGATTCACTCAAATGCTGTGAATCTGCATGTGAACTAAATTATACATTGTGATACCTAACATTTAAGACAAATATAGTTAAACCAAATATTTATGCTACAAAATGCTTCAAATATTTATAAATATAATTTCAAATACGATACTCATGTTTCTAGGTAGGTAATGGATATTATCCATTACTATTGGTGTGTATGTGAATTACACATGTCCCAACTACCTGAAGATTCTTTAGTAAAGAATAAATATACGAATCGACATCACAAACAGTAGTTAGACGAGAATGAATTATGCTGGTTTTATTGCTCAGCCAAATCAGGTTAGTTATTTTTGTGGTATCCAACTTCCTTCGGTCAATCAAAAGAAACCTTACTCCGTTTGAAGGAGGCAGAACAAAAGGCTATTTCCGACCTCTCAATTATTCTGTATAAGGAGAAGGTGGGCGGGGGAGTAATAGGTGGAAATGGTGTATTCAGAATCGAGACTGAAGCCGCAGTTGATGAGGATGGAAAATCGATTTCATGAAATTAGTTCTAAGACAACGGAGAGTGAACTTTCGGAATTAGCCACACTCTGTTGAATTTAGTGAATGTATTCGATATTTAAAATAGGCTCAATTTCGTGGGGTAGCTTTCCTGCCGATGGACTCGAGGAGTACCGTTTACCACACTTGTAGGTAGTTTCTTACCACTTGTTGGTAGTTAGAAACCCCGTTTGATATTTTTCAACTTACTTCTGTAATTTGTATATTTTGCCGTGGAGAGCAATTTCACACTCTTTGTGTCCAAATCTCAGTTGGCCGGGGACCCAAGCTGTGCTGTGTTTTGCCCTGCAAACGTAAACTTGTCTGTCGATTGTTCCATCGTCCTTGTCCTGGTCGACCGTGTCCTCTGGGATGGCTTTACTTGTTTCATCTACAAGGAATTAAGAATCTTTAGGTGCATAATACATTATAGTCTCAACCACCTCTTTGTTACATTTCATTATATGAATAGAACATTGGGAACACGAAAAATATACGATGAATCCGTCTTGCATGTGCGTATTTATAAAGCCGCACGTTTTACCGTTTTTCAACATGACAAGAAGTTTGTATTTTTTCTTACAAAACCCGATGTGCGATTTCAGCCATTTTATTTTAATCAAAGGCACAATTACCCTAACAAGATTCGAGCAACCAAACGCACTAAATGATCAAAATCATTGAAAAATGAGTTTCGTGTCAAATTCTGCTGCAGGTTGATCAACCGGTTTCCTATTTCTTCGTTGAATCGGCCACATTAGCAACAGCATCTGGGCGAAATTATCTAGTAAATTCATAGATTTGGGGGGCTTGCTAATTAGATCTATTGTGCCCAAATCCATAGGTAGTCATTCGATTGTACTTCATTCATTTCCCGGAATATTCTGCAGATGCCACAAAGGAGGTCAAATAGGTAGGTACTGGAGGGTGAACATTTGTAAAAGAGAGAAAAAATGAAAGTCTTCTAGTTTCATCTTACTTGGGAACTACTTTGAAACTGGAGAAATTCAACAAAAAATGCAACAATTACAGCCCATTCACCTTTTTCCAGCACTTGCGGGGGAAGCTACTTCATCGGGACTAAAATTTACTTGAAATAATGAACACACCAACAAACCAAAACAATGAATTGGTACATACTAAATAGTTACCATAAGATACGTATGTCAGTATTTTGAAATTAGGTTCTTAGATTCTTCGATACCATCTAATATTTTACGATACCCTCCAATAAAGAACTGCAACCTGTTTATATTCCACATTAGTTGATCAACTATATCGATATCTTGTGTAAATCAACATCTTATTACAAGTATTAATGCTAGGAACTTACACTCAGTTGTTGACTTTCCTCATTAAATTTTATCTTATCAACGCTCCCCACCTCGTTTCTTGAGTTTGACAACCCCTCATTCACCATTTTGCACATAATTATGGCTAAACTTGGAAAGCAATGAAAAAAGAAGGGGATTCTGTTGAGCTTCTCATTTATTTGTTGATAAGAATCACATGGATACTACTACAATTGATACTTTGTGGGGAAGGTTTGGAGGTTATCGTTATCAATTAAGAATGGATACTAGGTATATCAATATCTTCATTGGCAGATGTAGACCTACATCGGTGTAAAATGCGTTCAGTGCCAGGAGCATGGAAGAAGTTTCCCTTTTTAATAGCTACTTAATCACTAATAACCAAAGTAAAATCGGTAATTAGTCAAGGATTATCCTATGATGTAGGTAGGTACGCCCGTTCAGCGAGAAGGGATGACCGTTGATTAGAAAGCCATGGCGGCCACATTTCCACTTGAAAGTATCACTGATTCTTGATGACATTGTCTTCTTTGAAGCTGTTTCTGTATCTGCTTATTTACAAGATTATGCTTGATTGTCCATTTAATACCCACCAAAAGGCATTATATTCATTTTGAAAGTCAGTCAAAAAGTGACGATGGGGTCAGAGAGATAAGATGGATTGTTGGTCATGAGATCAAGGTGAGGAAGGCAACGAGTGTAAGTTACTACTGTATAGTTGTTCATTCCTATTTTACGATAAGAAGTTGATTAAATGCGAACCATATGCGATAGTATCAATGCAGGTGACATTAGGTTTAGGGGGAATAGGCTGTTGGCATGTCAAGTTCAGGTGATAAGTAAATCAATTGGTGTGTAGTACGATTTGCTCGTATGTAGATGTGGTACTTAAACTTGTAAGGCGATAATTGATAAGATTCAAGATTGGCAATAATTTGAATTTCAAAATATTTAAAAATCATAAGGACTTCATTTTGGTTTTATATAAATGTGAGGTCTGATACCACTATTTTAACGATACTAATATCACTATGTTTTTCACGCTAAAGATCCATCCAAAAATGATATTAAATAATAGTTTTACCGAAAGCCCTCAATTTATCGATTGAAACCAGGGAGTTATTTTCTTCTTGATGTCTCCGCTTTGCCGTCCTCCCCTACTGCTGACGTCTATTTTTCATTCCGCCTTTCATTACGCGTTGATTGACGTTTTCCTTGTTGAACCAATTTCGTCGCTCCAATTCCATTTTTACACTCGTCGGACCCTTTTGGTCTTGATCAATCTTTTAAGACGCTAATGCTTGAGACATTTTCGTTTATTCACGTTTTGGAGCATTATGAAATTTTGCTTCGATTTTAACAAAATGTTACCTGTATGTATTAGGTACTAGGTGTGTCAAATTAGAGTGTTCGTGTTTCGAAATACATAAAAACATTAAATTTATTTGGTGATTCAACAGGAAACCACCCAGCAAACCGGTATAGCGACTTTACAATTTGAGTGCACATGCATGGGGTCCCAGAATTCGCTGTTGAGCCTCTGTTGCCTCAATAGCGCTAGTACTCACCCCTGTCAAAACTCATTTTTGAACTAACACACGACAAGGTGACGTCACTGGTGCCGCGTTCCATACACAATAATTCATAATTATGTACACGTTTGTACTCATTCGATTCACCTCTCTTTCTGTAAGTATCTCCCAACAATTTCGTAAATTCACTGTTGAAAGGTAGGTACAATTGACGTTACGATGTAGTAAATTGACGTTACGATCTAAAAGGTAAAACCACAACAAGAACTAGTTTTTGTTGTTTGTTGACTAAAGTTGGACGTGAAAGCTCAAAACTAGTTCTAAAAGGTCGTCTAATTCAATTCTCCTCTGCACCACCAGCAAGCGTTCAGGAGTACAAAATATTGTACAATCATTCGTATTCAAAAGCTCCTAGTGACGGGTAATGAAGCAACCCCAGATACAACTTGTTGTATAATGGATTTTTCGTTTCGCCCTTCCCTCATTTTCAAATATGCTGTGAAGCAAAGCCTTTAGCTACGGCCTCCCAGTAAATTCCGTTTGTGAGTAAATGAGGCGGCTCTCAAAGGTCTTTGAACGGGAGTTGAGCGCTGAAGGAAACATTCGCTTGGTGAGAGCTTGAGATCGATTTTCGCTTGCCGATGCAGGGTGAGACGAATCCGACGGTCATAATATGTCCAGCGGTCGAGGGGCGTTTCTCAATTAGTGGTTTCCCTTTACTAAACCACGAATGGTGTGATCAACACTACACTGGTTACCAGAGAGGTGATTGTAGTGTTTGTAAGGGGTCATACCTATAAGCTATCTATAGCACCCGTAATACTCGTAACTCATCGACACCGTTATCTCAGCACCCATGTTCGTCTTAGTTTTATTTGAAATCTTCATTACCTTTCGATGATAGAGTGTTATACAAGTACTTAACAATATTGTTTGAAAGACTTGACGTATGCCATAAGGATCCCCTTAAGAAAAGCTTATTTTCGTCCTTAATAAACAGACCATTGAACGGCTATAAATGGAGATGGTAAGATATTTGATGCCATAAACGCTATAGCACTGATGGAAGGAGCGTGTTTCGATTAAAATTGCAAGACCTTTTTCTTGTGATTACATTGATGAAGATGAGACTTTTCCCGTGCTTTTGATTGATTTTGTAAGGTAATGTCTTGAGGTAATGTCATTGAGGTAATGTCTTTTTGTAAGCTCTCACTAAGTTTTCAACTACTACCAACCTGTCAATCCAATATCAGCAATTCATCGCAGTTTTTACTATACGTGGTACCAATACTGTTAGTTTATCCAATACTTACATGGAGAAACCTGTATAGGCACATCACGAACAGTCCTACTGAAGATTTAAATATGAATCCAAACTTCGACATAATTGGATCATTTACCAGCCCTCAAGAGTGCTGAGTGTCGTTAAGTACGTTCACGTAGTGAACCACTAAATGCTTTGATACCGACATATACTTGATTTTGGGCCTCTACCTGCAACTACTTCTGTCGAGCCAACAACTGCAGTTGTCGGGTGTTTCCCGTTCTCGCCGGCGACCCATCGTAGTGTTGATGACGTTACTGGGTTCATGTACTGTGACCTGATGTACACCATGTTCTCACTCATCGCTCCAGCCACGCATAAGACAACTAGAAATAACTCAGGCAGCATCTGTAACAAAAACATTATAACATCATTAGGAACAAATTCAATATAAACTGGAAGCAGTCCATATATTCAGTAACTTCACCCAACTCCGTATTATTTGCACCCTTATTCTGTACTACCAATCTCACATTAGTGAGTTCAACCACCTGTTTCAGAGGAGAAGATGTACGATAGAGGGTTCAATCTGTCTTTACTAGAAGAATTCTATGGATGTTCGGCCTTGTTGTTAGGTGAGACAATGTTATCGTGATCTTGTTATGGTTCGGGGTTTTGCAGCTTTGTTCCAGGCCTTAGCCTCCGAATTCACGTTTTGTTTTACCACTAAGGCTGTCATTCAACTTGGTTCACTATTGTAATACGCTCCTCTTGTCATAATTCATCTACTCGTATGTCTTGACGAATGACCCGAAAAGTGTGATGGTCCTTATCTTCCAAAACCTGTTCAAATGATCCTAAAAGCTTTTTTTTTAGTTTTTTTTTCTCCAAAATTTGATTAGGTATTTCGTGATTCTAATAAAAGATTTAATATGATTCAGCTTTTTAGATGAAGTTACAAGTGTTTTAAAAGATCACATCATATCGTTCGTACTTCTACATTTACATACTATTTATTCTATTTGTAAATCGAAGATGGTGAATCAAATTCAGGGTACCGATCATAAATAATATCCCCCCCCCTCCGGTGGTCAAATTGTGGCAGTGTTCTCATTCCACTGATAATTTTTGGTTTCTTGGAAGTACAATATTGTACTCTACTAATATTGACACCAATCACAATCACAACGATCCTTGCGTCCATGTTGGACATCCACCAACATTCTCTGCCATCCCACACCGAATTTCAAAAATTCGAATCTCAAGGGATTGCTCAATGCCGCGAGGGACACATTGACAAGATTAACAAGAGCGTATCTAACCTAATTGAAAAGTTTAATTGAAATCAAAGTAACTGTTGTACTTTTTGGTATATTAAAAAGAAAAAATAGACGGAAAATCCGATGCGCGAGGGATTTCTCTGTTTTTGAATTAATTGTTCTATGTTCTGCTGAATTTCAATTAAATTTATACGCAGTATTAACGAGGACCTTTCTAATCTAATTGAAAAGTTTAATTGAAATCAACTGTTTGAAAAACATGAAAAGAAAAAATAAACGAAAAATCCGATGAAAATGGAATCCGAAGTCATGACGTCACAGCCATGCCTCCTCGTACAAAATGGCGGCGAGCGGTTTTGGCGAGATCTTTGAATTACTAAAATATTAATAAATGTTTGGGCGATTCCAATGGTTCATTATTGAAGATTATAAAACAAAATAAAATGTTGACATTTCACACTTTATTATAATTTAAAAAAAAAATCGTTTTTGTAGTGCAAGTTCCTCCTTTATTGTACACGACCGATATGTTTATAAAGTTCATACTCGTACTAAGTATAGCACTTTGCAGGCTACTCCCTCTACGACTACTTCGTACTTTATTCACCCTTTATTTTGGTTATTGCGCATTTATAAATCATACAAAACGTGATGTGACGCGAAAAGCAATTTTCACTGAGTCACAGAAATTATCCATTAGCTAACCTATAACAACTTAGCGTTAGTTCTAGATTCAAGGCGCGTTCCGGGGAAAATCAAGATGGATGTAACCTCGAAATGATTCGGCCTCTACGAACGTGACGTGGCGCTTTTGAAACCTGTATCAGAAACCCGTTTACGGCCGGAGCCAAGAAAAAGAAAAAACTGGAAGGGATAATCGAGAAGAAAACCACATTAATCATTGACATGAAAAACCCCCAGTGCCATCCCCGTTGTACTGATAAGGGAAAACTCTCCTTCTTTTGAGGGTTTCAAAAAGAGAGGAATGACTCGCTAATCGAATTCAAAGGTAAGTAGGCAGGGAAAACGACGAAGGAAGGGGATCAGCTTTCGAAGAAAGTGGGGTTATCGCGCAACAATAAACTCCGTTTGGATAAATTTGATTGATTCCGCTCACAGAGGGATGAAAACCGTGGAATAAAAAATACCTAGAATTGTCGTTTAATCTCGTTCCGCTCATCTTGTACTCGAACAGGAAATCTAGATGAAGTCAATTTTTTTTTCTTTTCTCATTTCCTGATATTTTTCAACTTTTTCTTCCACGTTCCAATTTCCTTTGTGGAAAGTTATTTCTCTTCCCCATCCCACTGTATCTCCGTTTCTTTATCGGCCATCGCCATAATGAAAGACTGGAGAGAGACATTACGATTCCGCGGACTTCAAAAAGGTTAGGAAATTAGAAAGGTCACTCTCCCCTCCCCTCCCCAAATCCATTTCACTCCATACCTCACTATTTCCAATGATGAGGAATAAAGTTCCAGGATGAACTTAACATGCTTGTTAGAATGAACATTTTCAAAGTAATGTAACTCAATCTACTGCAGTGTGCTAAAAATGCTGAGTTTATACCAGATTTATACCAGATATACCAGATATTTATATATTATACCAGATATTTAATACCAGATATTTATACCAGATTTATTCATTTCTTGTCATTTCCAACAGTCAGTTTGCTGATGGCCGTTTGTGGCTTGGACTGGGGTAGTGGTCTGTTGGATGAGATCCGCTCGATTCTCGTCCCATTGCAGGGCGTTGTGGCATTGAGAGGCTTTGGTCGGAATGATTGGAACAAAGTTTGGTTCTCCCGAGGGCAGCTCGAATCTGGAATGGCTGCTAACTTCCAGTTCCTTCACTTAGTACAATTAGCAACATACAATTTAGCTGTCAGATCAAGGTACTAATGGAAACAACTCAGTATTGTCTTATTACTAGATCGCAGGGCGTCCCGACATTCAGGCCATTCAGTTTAATCCTGTAGTATTACCAGTGACTTTTGAATTATATTCGAGGCGTTAAAAAAGTAGTACATTGACGATTCAGTTGTGCCTTCATGTACTTGTGGTAAAACGTTGAAGGTTCAAAATAAATTGTCCCATAAGCCTACAACTTCCCGAAAAAGGTTTTGTGCAAAGCTTTTTCGCCGGGACAGATACGAATTTAAACAATGTCAGAAAATTAAAAACCCTATCTACCCTTGTTTTGGTAGTTGAGGTCGTAAAGTGGAAGAAGAAACTCTATTAGGCAACCCATGGGAGCTTTTGTTAATGCAAAGAGGATCTCCAGAGGCCCACTATCCTGTCCCCTTCACCATCACCTACGTAATTAATTTTAATATTATAATTCCCAAGAACTCCCTCTCGCCCGTACAGCCGCTCAACTCAGGAGAAATACAGCACGTTCAGTATATCAAGTCATTGACGGCCGCCGAATAATAAAATCCTCAATTCATTTCCGGTGACTCGGTAATTAGCATCCGTTTCTTCTTCATTAAGTATCAGGCTCCCACCTTCGAAACGTTGCAAAGAATACCTAAATATATTTATTACGTTTCCTATAAACTGAATTGAAATTACTTATATTCACTATACGCACACAGAGTGTCTGTGTTTACATGATCAAAGACTTGAGACTGTGAACGTAATTTCGGCATTTCGGATTTTTTTCGTGATTTTGTAGTTCAGGGTGATCTAAACTTGGGGATGGTTTGGTTCATGAATCAGAAATCTAAATCGTCCAAAATGTGCAAAATCGAAAACACGAATCCCGAGGGCATTCTGCGAGGCTGATCCGGGGACTAAATCATTTTAACACGAATAAACGTCGTTGAAATTGCCGTTTCAGGCTTCATTGTTGAGTTTAGAAAATGTTGGTCTTTATACCTAACTGCACTATCTTTGCACTAACTGCATGTGCTGAGTATGATGCCCTTTCCATGTAAATTCCACCCTTTGCAATTGAGTTTAACGTAGCGATTTCACCTTTATTTTGTACCCCTAGAACGACGTTCCCATTTCACATGGGAATGTTCTTCTTGCCCTGATGTCACGTAACGCTTGTCTTTGATCCCAACGTTATTGCAGTTGTGCTGCGCCCTCGTCTGTTATACCTGTATATTGCGATAAAAGAAGAGTATTTGAAAGAGCGAGTCTAAATTTAAACATTTCTCTCCCATTTCTCAACTCGACTCCGACACTGGCGAAAATAAATTGTTACACCCTATCACGCAACCTATTTGAGTCGGATTTGAGGGATTCGGATGAATAGACCCATAGCGGGCTCTTTGGCCTTCATGAACCAGATGTTTAGTTTGACGAAAATGGAAAATTTCGTAGGTACCCACACCATCAAAAATGTAACAGCGGATGAAAATTCGCTACCGGATTATTACTACAGGATTATGACGCTCGTATGAAGTGAATAAAACACGTAATACCAAGTTCTGTATAAGACAAAAATGCTGGGCACTACAAATAACCCCATGAAGACCCATGAAGTTTAGATTTTCTGAGTTCAAGTGCTGTATGAACTAACCAAACAGAGATACAACTAAGAAACCCCTTTGAGATGAACTCACTGTAAATTACAGCAGGTCAGGAGTACTGGGTTTTGTTGACTCCTCCCTTGGTGTCAGAGTTCGGGCTGATCGAAAATCCAATTCTCTCGAGAGTTTTTGGAGGATTTTTGCTCGTCATCTCAATTCGGATTTCTAGTTATATGTGAATGAGATCACGGTACAAATCTCATCCACGTATCAACATTTCGTTTTTAGTTACTAGTATACTTTTATTCTTGGTACCTTTATGTCCTCTCATAACACTTTCCAATCATAATTCAAAACTACTTTCAGGCCAATAAGAAAACATCTCATGAAAATGTCAAGATCGGCCTGATAAATATCTCCAAGGAAATGAAGAAAGGAACATTGAAGCACTTACAGCTGATCAAACCACCTCTTTGAAATATCAGCAAGAGGCAAGAAAATGTCAACGTGTGGTAATCCCTGGGGGAGAAGTGCAGAAGAGAATGCAAAAACCTTTTTTTATGGCTTCAACAATCTCACCGTTGCTCCCACAGTGAATTGTCTTTAATTTTTATTTTACAGATGATGAAGCAATTCACTGAACTGATACAAGATGCTCCGTGCCACTCCACTACTTACCATTGTTGTAAATAACAACGGCCAAGTCATTTTTCTTTACTTTGTGTTTCTTTTCAAGTAGTAATTCACAAATAGCAGCTGGATAGATGTTAATCTGAAACTGTGATATTATATTGAAACTGGATAGACGTTAATCTGAAACTGTGATCACAGTTTCAGATTAACATCTATCCAACTGCTATTTGTGAATTCCTTGTATAGAAACACAAAGTAAGGAAAAATGGCTTAATGTTCGATAGTTGGGGAACAAAGCTGATCTTAGCTGTTCACCCAATCGATTGACCTTGCAATTTGCAAAAGAAATGGATCAAGAAAAACACGAAAAACATTCAAGCTTTGAAGGCCTAATTACATCAACCGAGGTAAGGCGAGTAGGTGATCAGGGCTGGCACGAGACAGTCAGTGATCGGCATCGTTTGTGGACGTTTTCCAAGGTGACGCGTCAACAAAATTCCAAATTGAACACAAGAGTCAAATTAGTGATAACCATATAACCATCGAGCCACACTCGGACGTGAAAATAGAACATGGTTCTATCCACTGAATCGCTCTAAATCCCTCGCCGTCACTAGGCCGAGTACTGTCTTGGCTGATCACACTGCGATTCACTGCACGTGTAATTAGGTCTTTACATCTTATCAAACCAACGAGTTCCTCTGATCAAAATATGAATAATATCATGGTCACCTGGGCCAGAAGTGCAGATCGGGAAAGCAAAACATGTCGTAGAGCTATGACTTCAACAAATCACTGGTACCTATCTCACTTTCCTACTTTTTTCTCTATAAAATGGACTTGATGGTGGATTTGACACTGTGTAAACGCTTGGGTCGTTTGTTTCCTAGACAGAGCAGTAAGTCGAAGGTGGTAGTCATGACAACAACCCGTACTGCACAGCAAGACGTGGTGCTCAACAGAGTAATAGGTACTGCCCTTCGTCTTCCTCGTTACGTCTCCCTCAGGGATGTACCGCCCGGTCAGGTGTCATTCCCCTGCTCTTATTTAGACCTTCTAGAAAGTTTTCCCGTATGAGGGGACCGCTCGATAGGCGCTGATCCCCTGGAGGATCATCACCATCTTTCCACTCTCACCCTTAGAAATAACAGGGAATTCTTACGGATCACAACCCTCAACGAAGAGATCGTTGTTTGGGGTCTCTTCCGCTTGACTTCCGAATGCTCCTTATCGGTCGACCCCTCGACATTTCTCGAGAACTCAAATCGCATCACATATCGATGGAGGAATATTACCTGGGATAAGATCGCACATGTAATTATATATACTAGAGCCAATCCGCCCAGCTTAGATCATCAAAATATCAATTTAAAAAAAATTCAATCAGTAAATTTGTTATCCTCTAACCAATCTTGACGCGATGTTGCTTCAGTTCTACTGCATAGAGTTGCCTTACAAGTTTTTGCTCCAAATTTGGTCACATTAAACTCTAAACTGAGGTTGGTTTTATATTCAGCTTGTATAAAGTTCGCTCTTTGAATAAAACACTCATAAAAACATTTTAAAAAAACCTCTGCTGGCTGGTAGCGGTTCTTGAAATTCACTTCAATTAAATTATAAATGGTTTTGATAATTCGCGCTACTGATTTGGCCTTGTGTCGCACTACACTGCTTTTGCCAGGTGAGGAGATTCGTCACGAGAAAACTTGAAGCAACTTGACATCTTAGTTGAAATAATTTCAAATGTACCTAGTTTGTCAATTTCTGCACGTGCTCTGACAATACCCTTCACTATCTGCGAATTCTGCTCAGTAACAAATACTCCAAAAGTAATCAATATATTTCTCATTATGGTTGAACATTTCTATGTTTCTTAACGCGATTATGCACTTCAAGCTTAGGGAGATTTCATGGCTTAGCTGGAAACAATTCAGCAGCACCTGTTGCCATTCAGCTTAGAACTGCGTTGAAGATCGCGGTATTGGCGTATTCACACAGATCCGAAATAATTAGACACGCCTGTGTGGGCGCTTTGAGGGTCCTCATGTAGCGTGACACGTCACACGACAGGCATCATCGATAACGTGAAATTCTATACCAACCTAAACGACGCCACGCTCTAATGAGGGTAGATATTAATCAAGCCAGACGTCGCACGTGCAACTTCAATATAGTTGCCAGGCAGTTGAGTGAAGTCATCGGGACAGCTAATACGACATCACATTGTAACGACACATGGTATTACTGGTATTGCATACCCTCCACCTTATCTTAGGTATATAGCTTTCAAAACTGTTTGACATTGATTTGTGTTCAAAATCTTGTGATTTTTAACTTCCACTGCGACGTACGAGATCTATTGTAGGGAATTATTACTCTGTGATCTACTTGTGTCGCATAAGGGAATGCAATGTTTACTTGCAATAGGACTAATAGCTGGTAATTATATAGAATTGATATTTATGATTCAGAGAGTAATTTATAGATGCTGCTGTTCAATACACGGCGTGTATCAAAGAAAGCCGTGAAGAATGTTATTCTTTGGGTTCGATACGGAGCATTGTGGAAGATCGTGGTAAAAACGAACGGTAATGCACCCAACTTCCTTAATCGTTCGATTCCACTTCTTTGGAGAGGATGACAAGCCCATCCGTCTTTCTCTATCTTCCCTTTTTCCATATGAAAATCCTATGGGGTTTTCACCCTCCGTTGTCCTTTTTAAAAGACTTTTTTTCCATTTCACCTTGTTCCTTCCCGTTCCCGAGACGCCTTATTGGAAAACATAAATCCCACACTCTGGTAGAGATTGGAGGGGTCATATCGTCACAGGGACGAAGGAAAAGGCTGAAGGGGCGTCTAGCGGGAAAGACTTTGGAGAGTTTGGCGTAAATGAAACAAGTTTCGAGGGGTTGGTAGCTGGTTTTCCCAAACGAATTCAAGAGCTCCGTCACTCCTGTGATATTTAATATGAACATTTTGGGGCGTGCAAACTTTGGAGATCACGAGAAATTATGCTTATTCCGTTACTGGGTCGCTGAATCACGCTCTTCAGTCTATAATTATGGGTTCCCTCATAATTGTCTAAACACTTACTAACATAAGAGGGAGTATATAAGGGGTGTGACAGGGAGGTGGCCAACTTGCCGCCCTTACAGCTTGCTTCACACTCTCGTCCCTCGAATATAGAGAGGTGTGTTGAATATAGACCGTATACCTCGACGGCCTCCTCCCAGAAGGTCGAACTTTACCGACCAGCTTGGAAAGGATAACGTATCTGTTCCATCTCAAGCGGTTCTATAAAAAACAAGGGAACCGTTACAGGAGTTGTCATTGGAATCTCGATTTTCATATTTCAACACATTTCTAATCACTTGAGTAAATATAACGTCTTAACAGAGTGGAGATAGAGATAGATTATAGAGATCTAAACAGGTAAAGTTGAGTAATTGGAGTTGGAACTTCTTACTGTCATTTTCGGTTTATTATTTTCAGTAACGAACCAATGGACTCGACCAAGAAAAAATGTTTAGCTCCCTTCAAAATTGTTGGCTTTACGTTCAAGATACGTAGCACCAGGAAATGGAACAAGCGAAAATCCGCCGTCTGCGCCAGAATGGTACATGCTACCTCTGGCCACATTTCCATCCAGAGAATATTTGAAGACCATTTGGATGAAGATCATTCAAGATGAGTGCTCAAAGGCAGAACCGAGGGGAAAATCGTCAACATGAGCGTGAATGAAACGGTGGAACTTCAGACCAATTTTCATACTAGGGAAGAGCTGATTCAAATAACACCGGGTTTTTAGATTTCTCGTTCTGAAATACTTTCATTATGAAGAAATTATAATAATTATTATTTCTTTCATAGTGAATGAGTAGGTTGGTCCACATTTTTTTGGAAAACTGGCGAGACCAAATTACACGGGGGGATAGCTTGAGCACATTTATAATTAACCCTCGGCTAACTAGTGAATGCGTTTATCAATTCCAACTTGGCGGAAATCTGGTTAACTCACCAATAGTGAATGGATACTGGGAAAAATAATGGGGAATGCTCGTATACTCTTTATCAGCTCTTGGACCTGCCCATTATATCGGGGGAGTAATTGTCGTCAAGGACTATATTTTATCAATGTTTCCGTATTGGGCGGAGAAGTGGTCACATTTGAATTGAGATATCTGATTATATTAATGTCACACATGTTACTCAATATGATCTGGTTTCGCGTATTTTTGTTGGCCTATCTATGAATGCTGATTTACATTTATTTAGAGAAGGTTCCGTTTTGAAATTAATTTATCTGAAACGTGTAGATTACGATATCAAATTGATAAATACCCATATCCTGGTGAAATCTAGAATTTTTTTATTTTTGTCGATTCCTTTCTTTTAGGACTTTAACAAGGCTGCAAATTTGTCCACAGCCGATCATCACTGTGCGTATACTGCAGCCCTAAGAAAGAAAGTCCTAACTACATTTTTGAGCTTTTCGACGTTAGGACATATTTCTATAGGTTTAGACGAGATCTATCGATTGGACTAGGTTAAAAAGCCTTATCTCGACCAGAAGTGGTTGAAAACCCACGATTTAACGGCAGTTCTAACTTCAACGGTATAGAAAATACTCAGCAATTCACAAAACGGAAATAGGACTTTCTTCCTTATGACGGCAGTATAGATCAACCTTCTAAAACAGAATTTGGATGTGAAATAATAATTTTAGAAGGAGACCAGATGGCCATCTCCGGGTGGAATAGAGAGGTACCAGTCGGTAACTAGCTCAGTGATGGTCGCTTCAGTTTTCAGCTGGCCTAAGAATTAATTTATATAAATTATGGATAAATTGAATATTGGAATTATCAATGAATCAAAATTAGTTTATATTGATAATATGATTTACTATGGATTCACACTTGACCGACTTCGGCAATAATGATTCGAAATTACCTTCTTTCCGTAGACACGAAAAGTTCCCCCTTTGGGAATTGTTCGGAAAATTGGGTGGTCCCTAAAAATCCTCCAATACAGAGTCTATTGTACAATGATAGAAGGTTTGGTACAATGCAAAAGTATTCAAATTTGGGTGTTTAAGGTTCAAACACCGTCGAAAATTGCTATAGATTTGAGATTGTCGGTCATAAGAAGCACGAAAAGGGAGTAGAATCACAAACAATAGCCCATGGAAATGTAGCCAAAACTTCTTGCTTGACCCGAATGAAGCTCTCATTATAATTAGCGGGTTTTTATTCGTTGACAGTTTTAATTGAGTCCGACATGGTCGACGAATTGAGGCAGCTGTTTGGTTCCACAGGCCAACTCTTGCCGATGCCTCTCTGAAACCTTCTTGTGCGTCAAACTCGATTATTGAGTCTGTTAAATGTATAATTAAGTGTTGAGAAGGCCTGTAATTACCTGTGACGGCGTGAAATAGTTCGAGGCCTCTAGCCTTATGGCTTCATTGGTTTTTCTTCGGTAATAAGAGGCATCGATATACCAAGCCAGTAACGTACTCAAACTGCCCTCAATCCACTAATTGATCGCAATATCGCACTATTAATGAGCCACTAGGTAAATCCAAAAACTTTGTATATTTCGGACAAAAAATATGATGTGAATGTTTTTCCACTTTCCTGTTTATCATGTGGTACGAAATTCATTACAATTTCAGCAGCTTTTAATGCGTAGTACGATGTTGGTCATGAAAACCACATTTTCGAGTCTTCACTCCTAATTCCTGACCTTTGTTATGATATTTAAATATTAATCTCGTTTTATAGCAAATTCTAAAAAAAAAAAAAAAAATTAACCCATTTTATGTCGGTATTTTAATTTTTTTTTATTGTTACACATTATCTTCTTTGTATTTATTATTATTTTGGTGAAATTGGGGATTCTTTATGATGCTTTCGTATTACAGACCAGATATCATGTGACATAATGTATATTATAAGACGTACCTACATACCTATTACATTTACATATGGTTGAATTAGGAATCCCTATTCAACACAACTATTGAAATTTTCAAAGATATTTATCGATCTTCTAGACATAGAAACTCCATTTATTAACCGTTTTCTTCAAACGATTTGTAATGACTGGCATTTTTGCGTCATTTTAAACTTCCCATCATATAGCCATAGCCTGGTATTGTTTAAAAGATCGAATATTATGTTGTCCTACATGTCTATGAATGTATTGGAATCCAAGGTTGCAAAATGAATACTTGTAATGAAAACGTGTTGGAAATAATTATGTGCATAACATGTGTATAACGAGATCTCGGTTGAAATTATATTGACTCGCAAGGTGATCTATCTCTGTCATGTAATATCGGATCCGTTCTAGTTCGGGGACTGTCTGCTTTTGATTTACGATTTGAGAAGATAATATCTTATCTAATTATTATTTTCATATTATTATTATTATTATATAATTATATTATTATAATATTATTATTATCATATTATTATTATTATCTAATTATTATTATACATTATTTACATATTATGTTCATGAAGTGGCATGAATATGTTTGGAATTTAACCAGTTTGGATTGTTAAACAATCACTTTATACTGAAATTAATATTTACAATAATTTATTTTTAACAGAAGTTACCTACTAATGTTCAGAAAAGATCGACCCCATTCTATTAGCGAATTTTCGCAAACATTGTTCAATTCAATTAGTTTATTTGTAATAAATCATTATATGATTGGTACAATGACAACTTGGCGAAGAATAAGAAGGATTCATGGGTGGCAGTACAGTGAATTTGTTGGATAGTTGAATTTTCGCAAACATTGTGTACCTACCAAAATTCGTACCGAACCATCTTGAATTCAATGCCAAAACGCACCGAAAATCATAAAATATATGATTATAATATAAACTTAATATATTATTATTGATTGTCAGATTGTCTCGTCAGACTTTTATTTTTGGAATTAATGGGTAATTTACCCACTAAAACTCCCCATAACCCCCTTTACAGTGGCCCGATTCTGCCCATCTACGAACTTATCATTTTATCTCAATTCTATATGTCTATTTATTCATTTACGTATGTGTCATTACAAACGATAACCCTCGATAAAATTGAGATAAAATGATAAGTTCGTAGATGGGCAGATTCGGGCCACTCTAAAGGGGGGGTTTTGGGGAGTTTTAGAAGGGAAAATTACCCATTAATTCCAAAAATTCAACCATCTGACCAGTGACAATTCATTTTAAAGGTTTTTTTAAACGCTGAACACGATGGTGAAGTCAAATTAGCGATTTCTCTTTCCGTTTCCAAAGATAAAGAAACGTGGTTGATACATGAGATGTTCTTCACGGTTCATATCGCAGTTCTGACTTCAAATCGGCAAAAAATGGAGACAAAATTTGTTGGAAAACCAGTAAAATAGGGACATTTTACATAAAACCGGTTGTTTCTTAGAAAATTCGCACTTATACCCATGCTGCATGACTGTGGTTTTTTATATTTTGCACTTCCCCACCATATGACGGAGACAATAGTTCAGAGGGAAGAATATTGTTTTCGTGAGTAATGATGATCTTGAGCAGTCTTAATTTGCTGCGTCAGATAAAGATCACCTCCAAGGAACCACTAACAAAGCGGTTTCATATAAAATCCTGAATGGGGTGTCCAACGGTTTCAGAAGAGCTTTGGGGACTGACCTGGCTAATACAAGTCCGGCCATTTCCCGCCAAATACTCTCCTCGCGACCTAATAAATGGGACTTCTTCCTTTTAACTCTCTCAAGGACGTCTTCTCCTTTTGTCCCGCCGGCCATTTCAGACCCTTTTTCTTCTCCAAAAGTCTGCCGCGGGCTTATAAAGTTTATTACGGCCCCAACTGGAGTGTGGTTTCACCGCTACTGCTATTGTCGTTTGCCTATGCTGCAGGGTTGGCAAAAAACATGTTTTTTTTCTCCGAAAAGAACAACAAAAAAACCGTGAAGAGACCCCCATTAGTTTTTAATGTTTGAATTTGTAAAACAGTTTCAAACTGTTTAAAACGATCTGAAGTACACCAGATACCAGTAGCAATACCTAAGTTTGCTTCCAAACATTTATTAAAGCCATGTCCTTCAAGTTCTTGAACATGAACAATGACGGTGACGGTTTTAGGTGAAGGTTTTTTACGCTGAACACGATGGCAAAGTCAGAATTGCGATGTGTTATTCCGTTCGGCGAAAAATGGAGACAAAATTTTTTATAAAATCAGTAACATGGAGACATTATACATTAAACCAGTTGTTTCTTCGAAAATTCGCTCTTGTAGCCATGCTGCATGACTGTTTTTCTTTCGTTATCTCGCATTCAAATAAATTGGATCGTCACAACATGTCCTTCTCTCGGGAGAATTCTTGCGACATGAAAATCTTTGCTCTGGCCTTTTGTGTAACGATTTTGTGACATCCTCCTTTTACTATGATTTTTACGTACTTACAATAAATCCATAACTAAGTAATTGTAACTCCGGTAATCGTTCACCGCTCGTTAGAATCGTCAGATTTTATAGAATAGTTTCAGACGCACGTACCTTGAGTGGCAGATGAGCTGTACAGGATGAAAAAATGAGGGTAAACAATGTAGTCGGCAACACAACTACGAGCGGTTCAAGAAGACGAGCGGTTTGTAGCAACACTACAACCACATGTTGATTTGTCAACTTCCTTGTTTATTTTCGATCAGCAATACAATTACAAAAAGTTAATTAATTAAAAAGAGATCTTTGCGTTCAACTTGACATCTTCATCATTTGGCTCTAAGCTTCCGGTTTTACATCCCTGAAAATTGGTGGCCCCGCCGTGATAGCGTAGAAGCGACGTGATAGTAGCTGTAGCGTGGGCGTGAGCTCTCGTTACCGATGTCGTCAGACTGTGGTACTCCAGACTGTAACTTCCGTGTCAATCGACCGGCTCAAGCCAGCATTCATAGACCAAGAAGTTACAGAACCGCTAAACAGCACCCCCGTTACCCTCACGGCAACGTTACCAGGATCCAGGAGTACCACAGTCTGACGACATTGGTAACGAGCTCACGCCCGCCACCGCCGCCTTGTCTCACCACACGGCGTGACGTGTCGTCATGGGACGCCGGCAAATTCCGGCTTTTGCCGGTGTCCCATGACGACCATGTCGCGCATGCGCACTTGCCGTTTTCAAGCCCATAACGGGCCTTCAAGCTCATAACGGGCCTTCAAGCCCATAACGAGACCCCAAGCCGATAACAGGATTGGGTCTTTTGGGTCCCTACAGAGCAGTGAATATTGCTGAAATATTGGGATTCCTGGCGGCCAATGAATAGTCGGAAGGTTGTATTGGTAATGTATCATATTATTTATTGTGTGGGGGGGACCACCTCCTGCCACCATTCCTCCTCCCCCTTGCTCACCACCCTCCCTCCTTCATTATGAGTAACAGATAACTCCCGCCCCCGTCCCACCGATTGCCATCAACTCCCCCCCCCCTCTACCCATCACGATCCCCGCTCTCCTCCCTTCGTACTTCCCCGCTCTCCACCTTTCGTACTTCCCCGCTCTCCACCCTTATTCCTTCCCCGCTCTCCTCGTTCTCCGCCACGTCAGATTATCACCCGCAGAAATAATCAATAATCGCCTCAATTGCCGTGAATCGATAGGGAAAACTGCTATTTGATGGATCCCTCACACTCATCGATCTAATAACACTCCGCGGTCCCACGTTAGTCCCCTGTGCTTTTAGCGAATTTTTGAAGAAAGTGAAGCTATTGTTCTCGGTTCAAAATGTTTAAAACTTTTTGTTTTAACGCCGAACACGATGGTTCGGGATATCGTATTCCGTTCCAAAAATGGAGCACTTTGAAGATGAAGAAACGTGTTTGATACTTCAGATGTTCTTCATGGACATCATGTTCTTCAATGGAGACATTTTACATAAAACCAGTTATTTCTTCGAATGTTTGCTCTTATAGCCATGCTGCATGACTGGATTTTTAGTAGTTGTGCAAGATCTGTCAGCCATTTTTCCGGAAGAGATTAAGTTCTTGTTATTTTCAGATGACCTTGACATTTTTCATGAGGTTCGTTCTGTGGTTGATTCGGTCAGGATGCGTTCAAATCAGCTTTCGCTCGATATTCATAAACGTGCGATCATTTTTCTAGATCGTTTTCTACGATCCTTTTTGATTACAATTAAGACAATTTTCCCTTGAATCGCGTCTCGTCGTTCATGGATCTGGGTGTAATATTTGATTCGTTTGATTTACTAACGTTTGTCGATCACATAGATGAAGTCTGCTCACGGGGTATACGAGAATTGGGCTTTCTAGAGCGAAGTACTCGGGATTTTTTCAATATTGAGGCATTAGTTGTTCTCTTCCATGAATTTGTTCGCCCTGTTCTTGAATACGGAGCAATGGTTTGGTCTCCGGACTACGCCAATGCGTCCGATCGGCTTGAGAAGGTGCAAAGTAGGTTTGTTCGGTACGTGGCCCTCAAGTTGGTGGTTGGTGGTGTGAAATGGCCTGATTTTAATTATGCGGAAATTCTTGAGCAACTGCGGCATTGCAGATTGGACGCAGATTGTATTTTTATTTTCAAATTTCTCCATAACCTGGTTGATTCGCCGGACCTCCTCGGCCTGATTTCCATTCATTCTCTCAGTTATTTGAGTTGAAACCGAAGTACCTTTTACATTCCATCAGTGCCCACAAATTATTTAATGAATAACCCGTTGTACAGAGCACAGTCTGCAGTAAACATTGTAATTAGGAACAGAAATATTGATATGTTTCAATCCTCTTTAAGTAGAGTTAAGAGCAGTGTGTGTTGAGAGGGTTGGTTTTACTTTTGTCACCAGTATCATTATTGTTATTATTATCTCTTTTTTTCTATTTAAGCGTCATGTTTCATATTGGTACCTACTGTACCAGCTGGACTTTATTTTAATTTTTTTTAGCATTTCTTGTAATTGGGCATATATAGAAGCCCGTGTAAACTTTAAATAAATAAATAATTGAACAGCAATCGATTTCAACAATCATTAAACAATTTTTAACCTCATTGGAACCACCTGCAAGAACTTTAAGGTTTTGCCTGGTGTACGCTTGGCTCATGCGCAAGTATACTTCTTATAGTAAGAAGTATACTTCAAAATTTGTAAATTATTTAATAGTTTACTTTGGTTTATTATTTTCATATGTGAATCATTGGATTCGACCACGGAATGAACAATTTTAACCCCCCCCCCCCCCCCCGAAATTGCAAGATCAGAAAAACGCTGCGATTTATTTAACGCCGCATAGATTCATTGTTCTCCTTATCATTATTATCCTTACGGTTTATTATTCTCCTGTTCAGTTAACTGACCCAGTGGTTATATTTCAAAGTTCCAAAACAGGTATCTTTTATGCTACATGAAGGGCGACAGATAGTGCAATAACAACACATGGATCCGGTGGACATGAATAATTTCTACAATTTAACCGGATAATATTGATTCAATTAGATTTAAGTTCCAAAGTGCAAATCGTCGCTACATACCTAGTAACATAACCTAGCCTAATTCACAATTTAGGCATTATATAATGAAATTGAGACACTGTCTTATCGAGACAACTTATTCCAATTAGAATTTGATGAATCAAGGTTATCATTGAGATATTTGGTCGCTAAATTACAGTATTTTGGTGGTGGTGCATATTTTTTGTTAGCACGAGTGCATAATTTGCCAATCGTGAAATCACATTTTGGAGGAAAAAAGTGCATATTTTCGGGTTCTACTGATAACCTAGTGTTATGAAAAACATTGTAAAATCAAATGAAATTTATTTCTAGTTTGGGCGATTCCAATGAGACCCTCAAGGACTTATGGGACTCTCAGGGGGCAAACGAAAAATGAAAAACCGTTGTGGACAAATTTGCAGCGTTTTTTATTATGGGTATACCTATCATTATCAGGGTTGCATGATTTAAATCAAATTGATTTAAATCATGATTTAAATCATGATTTAAATCACGATTTAAATCAGTCAATAAAAATCGTGATTTAAATCTACCGTTGAAAAGGCGGGGGAAAAAAGTGAATTTTCTCTAAAAACGAGAAATTGTTCGGGATCGGCAGAAGGACTTCAGTTATTAATCACCTCTAATACAAAGCATCACTACTTCATATTGATGCTGTCGTATCAGCTGTCGTATCAGGCTGGCACCTCCTAGAGATGGTTATCGTATGCTAAGGTATCGATATAAAAAATATCGATATCTTATCGTTGCGATATATCGCCTATCGATTTATCGACCACGAATATATCGATATAACAAATATCGGATACATATCGATAAAAAGTTAAAGCCGCTGTGAAAACAAGCTTTCTGGTTAGGGAAAAAAAATCCGATTTAAATAAAAAAAATCCGATTTAAATAAAAAAATCTGATTAATTTGATTTTTTTTAAAAAAATCGTGATTTTTTTCAACCCTGATCATTATCTCTTGGAGGAGATAACCTGGATGTTGGTTTATTTGATCTTGTCCATCGGGAAACGGCAGTTTGTCGACAATACGTTTGCTGGCGGTTATTGCCACTATTCAAGATTTTGATTTTGCTAGGGACCATCAGTGGTCCAGCCCGCAACTATCTACTGAATTTCAGCCTCAGCCAACTTCCGAAATTCGACAATATCGAAAACTATATCCTCAGCTCGGTTATTACCTCTCAACATTTCTACTGGCAAGGGAGTTTATTTTACTCAAAACTCATATGAAAGCCGAATAAAGTTTTCTGAAGTAATTTTTCACAGATCCTCGGATCAACCGCACTTGCCGAACTCCGCCGCAAGAAAAAAAATAAAACTTTGTGAATCAATACCTAGTTATTCCCTGAAAAAAAAAGCTACGAAAAGTTTTCTTTTGGGCAAAAGCGAAGGGAGGTAAAGGGCTATGAAAAGCTTCAAAAAACTTGCTCCGGTGTCACAGAAGCCCCTTTTCACCTCCACCTCTTCCGCCGTCAAGACGAGAAGGAGTGGATCGTGGAAAGAAACTTTTAATCCGAAATGAATGAGCTCAAACTCCGTTTTATTTGAATAAGAACGTCGAGTCACTTTAGCCTCATAATATTATCGTCAAGTTTTTCGTTAACGGGAATTTCACGATTGCGCATACGCTGACGAAAGTTACAGTTGGATCCTTCAGGAGTTAGCGCTCCCTCATTGAAGCGAATTGACTGACGTTGAGGCGAGTGTTTGAAACGTCTATCGACGCTTTCTAACTGTTTCGATATGATTTACGTTAGGATCAAGTGATACAATGGAACGTCAAGTTCAGTGCTGCCCTTCACTTTTAACCCAGTCGTCTTATCGACCTCATTCGATTTGCATGATCACTCAATCACTGTACAGAATAACTGACTCACGACTTTGATCGATAGTTGACAGACGGCAGTTTGAAATGGATCCGATTTTCTCATTAGTATATCATCGCTGTCTTATACAAATTCTCCAATTAATCGTAGGATACAAAAAAAAATTAATTTTGATCATCTCTGTCTTTTGGTTTTATACCTGAAAAATTTCGTTCGGAGCATCGTCAATGTTTTTCATTATCTGAAGAATTTTTTAGGTAATCATTGAAAATAATAAATAGAAAACGAAGTAATCTTGATTTTAAAATGTCGAGCGGTGACTGAAGACCACTCAAATTAAAAATATTTTAATCACTTTTGTAGAGGGGTTTATTGGTCCTATAAATTCAATTTGCTTTTTATAAGTTTCTACGTACGAGTTCCATCAGCATACTGCGTATCAGTTTGTTGTTATCAGCATATTGCGCCAATCCCAAATGACGTCATAATCTGTAGATCAAATCCAGAGGATCCCACGAGTGGTCCCCACGCGATGTCAAGTCCCACGACCAATTCGACTGAGTCGTTTTCTCAGGAATCACCAGGAATCAATTTTTGGCATCTTGCCACTCTCACAAACTCATATTTTACAAAGTTGCTGTCCCGATCCAAAATAGCTGGTTTTCGAAATCTTAATTTTCTTTTGTAGACATTTTGTAGGAATTTCGGATTTTTTTTCAATCGTGTCGTCAGTTATTGTCTGTAATGACTAACAAATGTATTTAAAATTTGAGGATTCTAACGGATTTGCGATTATTTGCAAAGACGATGAATTCCCGGGTTATGTCGTGTCCTACGTGGGCGGCTAATCGAACGGCGTGAATGGAGCCAAATCGTCGCTACGTGGTGATTGAAGGGACGAGCGACGGAAATTGAGCGACATCCGCGGTATCGTTGTTAATGTTTGGATAACCTGGTAAAATATCTGTTCTATTCCAGTTCAGTGAAATTTCTTGACGACACCATTTTCTCAATTCTCAGGACCGAACAGAAGCCCGTTACTAAATGTTAACATAAATTGTTTCATGAAGCGTATGCTATTTTGGCTACCTCTTCCTGTGCCTAGCCACAACGAAACGATTTGTACATTGTTATGCTAATTATAAAATCAATGCAAACATGAGACGCGAGAGGGACAAGACGAATGAGAATAGTCCCCACTCTACCTCAGACCGTTCTCCCTACCCTAACCGGGATAAGGGTAAGGGATTCATCAGAGAAAATACCCTAATATTCTCAGCTCTTAGACAGTCCACAACACGAGAGTTCAAAACCACACAGTACTTCTGCCTTCATAATTCTTTGAGAGGAAACTGGAAGGCTCCTCAGGGTTTCTTGAGAGAGGAATGTACCTTGTGGTATGTCCTATTCAAGAATATAAACCTCAGGGAGATCAGGGTAAAGAGCGTCTGTCAGGTTGCCTTTATCCAGCGATCGGCTCTACATAGCAAATTTACTAAATTGAAGTAAGGAAACCTTTAGAGCGTCGTAACTGATGCCTTAGAAAACCATCGCTATGTACGAGATCGATCACCTGAGGGGCTATTATCGAATAGCGCGCCGTAAAACTCGGTTGCAAATGGAACAAACCAAACCAACTTTCCCAAAACACATAGGAGTAAGAACATACATTGTTTGTACATTGTTTGTCGAGTTTATTCCAAAGAGTAGACTTTTTTGGACCCCATTTACTATCGCCAAATCCATATTTGAAAAATATCAACAAGCGTAGAAATAAGTTGCTAATCACTACCAAAATATCACTTGCGACGACAAGGCGTTAGGGGCCCACACACTGCCAAAAAACAAAAAATACGTTCAATGTTTTGAACGAAAATATCTTTCAAAATATTGAATGGTCGGGATCCTTCAAAATATTCCTGTATTGATTCAATTTACGATTTAAACGCCCTTACACCCGCTCCCCTCCTATAAAATATTGACGGGTCCGCTAAACTTTCAAATCTTGCAGAAAAATATTGAACGCCCTATTTTTGCACAAATTTCTCCACACACTCAATATTTTTGCGCAAAATTCGCATCTTCACAACATTGTGCAAAATGTTGGCCAGTGTGAGGGCCCGTTGAGGCTCAGGGTGTCCAAAAATGCAGTTGTGACGAGAAAAGCCGTGAGGGATGATGAACGATCAACTTTGAAGCCACCGCTCGATTTCCCTTCGAAAAACTCGCTAAATGAGATGGAAAAGAGGGATAATACAATTTGTGTTGTAGCAACATCCGACTGGGAGATGTACAACTAACAATCCTTGGCAGATTCCACACGCCCATTCATACAATATACACCAACTAAAACTCGCCTCAGGCCTCTAATTACTGACTGTTTACCCCCCACTCCACTGCCCATCAACCCATTAACCAACCACCAAGAGCCGGGCCGTACAAATAATGAAGTTACAGTTTGAGGGACGAGCGGGGAGCGCAGAGTTAGCAAACCGCCCTCGGAATTACGACCTCCTCAATCCTCGTCGCAGCCGCGGTTTATGCGGATATTAAAATTGCAAACTTTTTTCTCTCAACTTCCCCTTTCGCCGCCGACCGTTTTCAACGGCAGTAGACCCTAATAAGAGACCAGTAAATTAACTGTAAAATCCCACCCAAAATAAATCAAGCTTTTTCTCTTTTAAATAAGGACTTTTTAGACCCCGAATTTCACAGCGCGTTTCTTACGCAAAGTTATATCCTGGAAAACACAAACAAAAAGCTCCAGCCACGCAGACCTGACGAGCACATTTCTGAAGAAACCTAAAACCTGAGGATGAATCGTCAATATGGAACTTCAGGGACCGCTCTAGAATGCAGAGAAAAAATAAAAATTGGAGAAGCCTTCGAGTTTTAGTACCCATTGGTATGCACATGAGAAGTGAAATTTGAAGAAACCGATTCGTTATGTTATTTACAACACTAGTCTCCATGTAAAAACAAACTTCACAGAGATCGAAATCTGATTGATTCGAAGCTTCCGACCAATCAGACGCTTCAGCGGTTCAACGTCATCTCGCGCTTTATATGAACATGATTATATTTTTCTATCAATAAAAAAATACGGGTAAACAATTTTGACTAATAGTAACCTTTTTCACGTTTTCGAAGCGATTCTCTATCAATAAAAATTCTTTTAAAAATCAGACGCAGACCCAATTTATCTTGCTTAAATGCTAGTCAAAATTAAGATATATTTTATTAGTGTTTGAAATTAGAACAAATGTAAACAGGACCAGATAATTCAAAGGACATTGACGCCTTTGAATTGTGTACCGAACTAAAAATCCTTTCAGAATAATTCTTGATAGGAATTATTGATTAATATTGTCTGGTTAATAATCAATTGATTAATTTATATTATTAATTGATTAATTTATATTACCTATTGATTAATAATCAATTATTGATTAATAATCAATTATTGATTAATAATCAATTATTGATTAATAATCAATTATTGATACCAACGTAGCTATTTTTTAGGGCGCTATTTTTCTAAATCTTGTAGAGTGGTCCCTGTGGAACTTCAGAACAATTTTGGGGTCAACATTTTGTGTACCTATACGAAAAGAGGGCATTTTAGAATATTTGTTGGTTGGTTCATGTTGTTATAAATTATTGCCGAAAAAGTAGGTACAAGTAAAAACTCATAGTAAATCAATACGAATTAGTTATGAATAATTTATATAAGTAAGCTACAGGATGATTACAGTCAATTACATGAAGTTCTGAATGACTACAAATGGTATTGAACTATTGGTACAGTGATGAGAAATTTGGTCATAGAAAATGATTTCTGTGCGGTAGTGCGGTTATGTGCCGTCAATTCGTCATATTCAATTTCCTTTATATTCTCGTCATATTACATACCTATTGTATACAGAATAGTGATCTGTGCAGGTAAACCGTTGTCGATTAATTTGTAGCTTTTTTTTTTTTTAATTTTTTCTTCGGTACTTTTTCTACCTACAGACCCAATGATCATAGCCTGATAAGCCCAAACCTGATAGAATCAAATTATGAAACAAAATGGTCTTTCTCCACTTTCTCACTGTTATTTTATGACGAGAACACCATCGCGCGATCAGATAGTTTTTCCAGTTGGACATCAGCATTCAAGGAATTTCAAATCCGTTCCTGAATAATTCTCGTCATATTACATACCTATTGTATACAGAATAGTGATCTGTGCAGGTAAACCGTTGTCGATTAATTTGTAGCTTTTTTTTTTTTTAATTTTTTCTTCGGTACTTTTTCTACCTACAGACCCAATGATCATAGCCTGATAAGCCCAAACCTGATAGAATCAAATTATGAAACAAAATGGTCTTTCTCCACTTTCTCACTGTTATTTTATGACGAGAACACCATCGCGCGATCAGATAGTTTTTCCAGTTGGACATCAGCATTCAAGGAATTTCAAATCCGTTCCTGAATAACTCAGTCATTGACTCACCAAGATAAATAATGTCAATTAATATTGAATTCTATCAATTCCAAAGATTGTCAATTCCTCCAAATTTATGAATGCCTAAATCATTCGAGATTATTTTTATTTTTTTTTTAATGAAAATTACAGGGGGGGTCAGAGATGTTGAGTAACGCTTTGAATTGATATCCCAAATCGATACAGATATCGAAATGTTATTGAAACCTTGTAAACTAGAGCATTCCACCCCGTTGATTGCCGCTTCGCCAAACCAGAGGTAAGTGAGCTGTGAGAGATAATAATAATTAAAGTTGGGCTCCAATGGGTTTCCCGTATAAACGGCGCCGTCAATCTGGTTCGCAGGCGCCTCATCTCTCTTTGTTGTTTAATTGAGTTTGTTAACCGGGAGCGGCGCCGGCTCTCGGTACAACGAGTTGAAAATACCAGAAAGGAAACATTTTCTCCTTTGAAGTGTTACGGAGTTATTCGGAATCCTCAGGCGACTAACCCACAGCTCGTTTAATTGCAGAAAATTATTACTAAACGGTGATATTTACGTGTTGTAAGTGGAAGATAATCTACCGAACCGGGTAAACTCAATCAATCTATCAAAATCAATCGTCTTAGGATTCCATACGCGAGCGGGTCGTGGTTTTCTGCCAAATAGAGTCTCACGTTTCTGCAACCTCAAATTTGGAGGTTTTATACCTATTTTCGTTCCAATGGCCCTGCCAAGTCGAGGATAAAATAATAATTCGTTTGGTAAAAAAGAAACGAGGTATGGCGTTCTGAACATTTCAACCATCAGAGCCCGAATACCGAATTTTATTGTTCAGTTTATTTTAAATGGGTGCTGCGGACGAGTTTTAACGTAAACCAATACATTTTGAGAGGGGAGTTGAACATTTTCCTTTATCGATCTATTCCAATGAGTACAAAGGAAGAAAATATTGAAAGGCTTGATGAGAAGTTCCATTTTGTGTTCGCAGAGAATTTTGTTGCTCCACCCCAATTCATCTTGTAGGCAGGTCCCTCAAAAACATTTTTACTTGACATTTATTTCAATTTCACGTGAACACTCAGTTCATCCTCCTACATCATCCTTCGTTTCTCTCCTCATTCTTCAATTAATCGTTCCCTCGTCTTTATCTATTAAACTGCTGATCGTATCTGTGAGCTTCCCCTCCATAAGAACTAGATCAGGGCTTCGTCGCGGCGAAGGCTTAAAGGGGGAGTGTGGCAATTAAAAACCTATTAGAACGCGGATAATCAAGTCTGAGTGTTCTACTCTTAAATACCGAGCCCTTCGGGGGGAGGGGGATTAATAATTAATGACTGCACAGGTTTGACAGCTGCAGCACTCACAGCACAAGTATCTGCTCGGGGGATCTCATTCACGAATACATCAAGTTGGCCTTCGGTTGAAGAACTGTAGGTTTAATGTGCAGGGGAGGTGTCAGTGGTGAGAACGTTGAAATCGCTTCAAGAAAGAAAGACCTATTGGTTTATTTTCAATAATGACTCCGATGATGAAATTGTCATGACTTCGAGTCAGTACAAACAGGTGCCAAACGGCTATTTGGTATTTTTTGACATTGAAAAATATACATCAGAAATGTCATATAGAACATTATATAGAACATATAGAACGTTATAGAACATTTCCTATTGACAGTCTTCGATTTAGAGTATTTTTAAGACAAGCCATTCGTGCAGAGCTGGGACGAATGTCGAACTGGAAAAACATAATCAATATGGATCGAAACAACTCATGATTTTTCGATGTCGTGTTTCTTTCAGTGAATTTTGGAAGAAAAGGAATATTGTTCTCGGTACAAAATTTTTAAATCTCAAATTTTCGAAATATTTCTATAAGTACCAAAATCTGTTCCAGACCACGCTGAATTGACTGCCAAAAGGTACGACAAATCATGTGTTATTTGCAGAAAAAATCTGTCTTGGCAGTCGAAGGGCTAAGTTCGTAGATGGGCAGAATCGGTTGAAAAATGAAACAGTCTGACAAGTGACACCTCCTTTAAAAAATCTTTTTACACTGAACACGATGGTGTCGTCAGGGGAGTTTTAAGGGGGGGGGGGGTGAATTACCCACAAATTCCCAAAATAAAACAACCTGACAAGTGACACCTTAATTTAAAGATTTGTTCAACGCTGAACACGATGGTGGAATCGGAATTGCGATACCTTATTCCGTTCTCAAACTGGATCACTTTGAAGGTGAAGAAAATTGGTTACTACTTGAGATGTTGGAGAGGATCATCTTGTCACCTTCTAGAACGAACACAATATTTAATCTCATCTCTCCGTTTGTTTCATTTAGTATTGGGACTTACTAGGAGATTGTGTACGGAACAGTGATCTAGAGCGAAGGGCGAATAAGAAACGAGTAGATACTCAAATTATAACACGATGAGCAAAGTTGGTTAGCAAGTCTCAGCGCGTTCTCTCCTCCGATGAACGCAATCGATGCAACAGGTTGCGCCTACAATAGTCGGAATTCCTCAACTATTTGCCGGCTCAGGGACCGTGGGAGCAAATTTACGTCATTCCATTGCTATTCTGCGCTGTAGGTGGAATTGATGGCTCGACTCTGCTCCTGATAATTCAGTTAGCGGTTGTATTTCGAGCGATGATTTCAGTTTGATGAAACAATCAGCGTCATTTACCGCTATGAATGGAAAACCTTCTGCGATTTAATATTTAGTTTTACGATACTTAGCGTTGTTATTAGTTTGAATGTTCGAATTAACTTTTATGTAAATATAAAACTACCCTGAAGTTGTGTACGGATTCATAATCGAAACTTTGCCACGCCTGTGGATCTCATCATTTTTTACATGAGCAAACGGGAATCGATTAATAGCTCGATAGATGATGTCACGAATTTTCAAAATCTCAAATTCGGAATCTAATGAAAATTGAGACTTTGCCCAGTTGCCATGGTGTCAAAAAGGCAAAAAAAATTTGTTTATTATTGCGTCGGATTCAGAACTAGTAGGTAGTAGGTACCTTTAGATAGATGTTCTCTTCGATTTTGGAAATTTGTAACATGGCGGTCAAACAGCTGAATCAAACAACACAATGTGTCATGTCATGGATTTTTGATACTTTTCGTGTCTACGGAATAAACGTAATTTCGAATATTTGTTGGTCGGTACTTTTCGTTAAAATCATTGCCAGATTGTGAAAGCCCATAATTGAATTATGGTGAAATTATGATTATTTTATTCATAATTTTTATTAATCATTTATTGATAGGTCGTACTCGTCGTTTGCTTTTGTTGCAATACTGAAAAGACATGTACTGAGCTAGTTACCGACGTCTTGAACAAGCTCAAATATTTTAACTCATCCCCCCCAACTATGTCGTATAGTTATGAAACTCACAAAGATACTGATTACAGGACCGTGATCCATATAGAACGGTAATAAGCGCAATTTATTCGATTTAGTTATACAGGGTGTATCGTAAGTAGATGACATTCCGTTTCGCAGATATGCCCTTTCAAAGGTTATTTCGAGAAAACCGTGTTTTATCATCTACTTGCGATACACCCTGCACATAGTATAATAAACCACAATTGGACCGCGAGGGCTTACGGTGCCCATTAAATATCGTGATTTTGATCGATGTGCAGATATACATTGCAGTTGATTCTTTCGAGAACACCGATGCCTTCGATGCGGCGATATTGACACGACATCAATGATGAGAGACAGTACAGCGGACACTTGTGGATTCGTTTGTCGACTCTGTTTACAAAATGACGGCCCGTTTGAAGGTGACGACCCACTCGGAATGTCGACAAGTTCTCGAAGTGCACACGAGGGCTGGCAAACCCTTTGACTCGTAATGAGGATTCGAGAGCTCCGTCTGACGGAAGTCCAATGAAAGTGAATACGGGGAATCGAAGTCTCCTAATTGTCCGGACTGTCCAGTTTCCGTAGACGTCGAGTAGATTTCTCGGAGAGTGCACAATTTCACTCGAGGGACATGACGTGCATACGGCAAATCATTTTTATTGAGTAGAGAGTGAACAGGAACATTGAATGTTGGTAACCACTACCACAAACACAACCACCATTCGTCCATAACTCCTTTATATTCAACCCTCACACAGGGTACTGAGATGCTACCCCCCACCAATATTGGAATACCCACGAGTTCAGCAGTGATTTGATTTTTGATTTTTAAATGCTTTATTTTCAATTAGTTGATGTAACAGTATTTCATGTACGAAACATTAAACGGCTTGAGCGTTTATGCTATATGCCGGGGTGGCGGTTCCCAAGTCTCAATATATACATATATAGGTGCACGGCAACAAAATAATCTATTTTAGTAATTAAAAAATCCCTCATAGGTCTGCGACACTTCAATAAGGTAACTGTAAATAGCTTAAGTATGAGCGTTACTAACAAATATAAATCTATTCACAACAAAACACAACAAAGCCAGAACATGAGTGGTAAATACAAGTTATCCATTAAACAATCAATAAATAGGCATCAATAAATTGAGCACATCCTCAATTTCTTAGTAAATAGTCACCCTTATCAGTAGTTGAATTCCTCAATTAAATCAGGTCTATATCTCATTGCATTCACAACATACCTACCATCCCAACTTCTGCCAATGTTTTCCATTCAAATATTCTATGGCCATACTCTCCGATAAAAATCTAGATCCAAGATAAGCCTCCCTATAATTACTTAGAATCATAGGGAGGCCAAAAAATGGATAATACCTTCATTTTCCCCTGCATTACATAGCGTACAAGTAAAAATCTTACCTTCCACCCACATTTTGCAATTTAAATCCAACATTTCACACCTCGTTTTACATAATATCCTAATTAACCCAAATTCAAGATTCAGTTGTTGCATATACGTCGGGGAACTTAAATGTTTATAGAGTAAATGGAAACGTGCATTTGTCACATCGTCTTTACATTCCATGAAGAATGCCTCCTTTAATTTGGCCCTCAGCTGTTTCCACTGTACCAATATATTATCCGGAGTTCAGCAGTGTCTAGGCAATCGTCACGCTTTACAAAGCCTTAATACAGCCTGTTAGGGAGTATGCTTCCCCTGTTTGGTCCCCGTTGACTGTTCGGTACCCCCCAGGCGTGTTGGGTGGGGTGGGTACCTGTTTCCTAGAACGGATGTACCCTCCCCCCCCCACCCCCACCCACCAAGGCGTGGTGAGTATTTGTGTCCTAGGACGGATGTACCCCCCTGGCGTCTGGTGTGGAGTGGGTACTTGTGTCCTAGGACGGATATACCCCCCAGGCGTGTTAGGTGGGGTGAGTACTTGTGTCAGGTGGGGTGAGTACTTGTGTCCTAGGACCGACGTACCTTGGGTACGGGGTAGTATTGTCCGCTGACACTGGCTCCCCGCATCACTGCCCGGTCTCCCCAGCTCTACCACGTCGACCGCTTCACCGTCTTCTTCGTGCAGCCAACTTATTCATCGGTATGAACCCGGAATTCGTCTTTTTTATTTCCCCCCTATCTTCACTAAAGAAATTGGTCGCCTCCTCCTATAGATATACTCATAATGGACTGGTTCATACCAACTCTCCTCTTTTCATGTACCCATCACATTGTATAATTAGCTTTAAAAAAAATTAAAAAAAAACTGAAATAAACGTAAACACTCATAAAAATAATTATTCTATTCAAAATCTTTACGACACCGAATTATTGAGGTAGATTTATAGGAAATTGACATAGTTCATTCAAACATTGACATAGTTCAAAACATTGTTCAGAATTTTGTTCCCTCTTCGTCTACCGATGTTTCGGATACCGCTGGTTCAGGAACTCAGTCCTTGGTTTGTTAGAAATGCGAAGGAGGCTGATACCAACATTAAATTTTGGCGTTCAACTCGCTGATCGGATTTTATCTGAACGATTCGGGGGTAATTTGTAGTCTGTTCTTCTAGTTAAAAAAAAAAAATTCCTTATAAGTCACTTAGTTATTTTGTCACTTAAGTTCCCCAGTGTTATTTTGACGAAAAATTACTTAGTGAGAATTTCATTAGGTGATTTACAAGATTTACAAGAAGACGCAAACGTACCTTGCGATTTGCGAGAACATGAAACATTTGTGTACGAAACTCCTTGATGCGGAGCCAAAAATGGACTTAATGAGTTTCTCTAGTATGCCATTGTATGTAATGATATTTTGAGGGGAGGCAGTTTGGTGGCACCATGCGAAAATCAGTAAACTGATGTTGAGTATCTACACTACATGGAGATACATCAGTTCATGGATATGCCTGATTTTCTACCTGTGAAATATGTGTTTTGTGTCCCAAGTAAAAGAAAATAACGGTTAAAATTAAATAACTTCAATGCGTCATTGAGGATGTATATTTCTAATTGCATAGAGAAGTGTTGTAACGCTACCAAAGAGTGCTGGTAATACCTCCCCGTTGCTGTTTATTGTTATCGCGTTACAATTTGTTTTCCGTGTAACAAAATGTTTATAAATTAGGTTCAGGAGCCCCTCTGATGATTCTGGGCCTATCCTGCTAAAACACTTTAACCTAAAGGGAATACATAGCAAATTACAGCTTCATAGAGTGAATAGCATGAAAATAAGCTTTAGGAGCCACTCATGAGCTGATCTTTGGCCTGGGCAGCGTCATATTTAAGTCCTAAGGAGCCAAATTACAGCGTCATGGAGTGAATAGCATCGAAATTAGCTTTAGGGGCCACTCAGCTGATCCGGGGCCTATTTTGCTTAAAGTGTAAGTCCTACATACCAAATTTTCCGTTGCTGTTTATTGGCATCGCGTTAAATTAAATTACACAAATGTTTCTTGGCCCCAGCTGTAAGTCATAGCCATGTCAAATTGAAGGAAAGGAAATCTAATTGTATCGACTAATCATTTGTGTTCGTTGAGAATATTCGTTTGTTCTCGTTTGTCATTCAGATGGACGCAGATGCCGCCAACGAGATCCTGACATCGGCTGTGAGGCTCCTTGACTCAACCGACCCCGCATGCGTTATGAGTTATAAGGGGCCGATGGTCGTTATGTTTACGTGTAATAAATCTTCAATTGAGAGCGATGGAAGGTTGTAGATTGAGCGAAATGACCGGATAGCCTCAATGCAGTTGAATAAGGGATTATTGAATAAACATAAGATCTCGGGAGACATCCTCTTTAGCAGAGAGTTATCGTTACGGCTGTCAGTCAATCGGGCGGGAGCTTCCTGGAGGGCCACCTAGTCCTCGTTAGATCCATTATAGAGATTCGACAAGTACAGTAAACATCTAGGATAATACGTCGGATTTCGCTCCATCATTACGGAAGATTGAGGTGCGTTATGTTCATGGTTGAAACAAACAATAACCAAATATCTATGCTCTCAGAAACAAACATTACAAATCTGGTTCCTTGTGTTATTAAACAAGATATATAAAAATTCAGAACGGCATCAAGGGCTACTTCACTTATGTCGAAAATATCATCCCAAAACTGTAGCGGATCACTGACGGGATTGCATTAAAAATATCTGAGCGCTTCTTTACTCGTAACATTGAAATCACTGTTTGTGTACCTTCACGTGGGCAGGATCCTCATGAAAATGTCACCGAATCTTGAATTAATCATTGTAGCAACCATGAAGTTTCGTCTTTTGTGGTACCTTACGTTTATATGGCAATCGAAGCACTAACTATACCAGTGGATGCGCAACAATGTCATGTTGCTTTATGTACTAATCCAAATCTATTCTTCGTAGTTTGGTGTTCCGTAGTTAACATGAATTTCTCTGACGGTTCATTTGATTTATCCTGTTTAATTCAATGTCCACGAGAAGGTACACAAACAATGATTTCTATGTTACGATTAAATATGCGCTCAGATACAGGTATTTTTAATGCAATCCCGTCAGTGGTTCGGTTCAGTTCTGCCCTGTGAAACAGAAACGCCTCATCTGTAAATCATAACATTGCGGAAATTTGCCTGAAAAGTTCTCAATGGAAACGTCTCATACGGCCTCCACAGTCATTCCAGTGACCGTATTTTTTCGCCGGTACTTCATAGGTATTGTCTTATTTGCCTAAATGTAGATACCTACGTATAATTACAAAATCGAGTTTCACAATAAAGGAATCGATCCTTCGCAGTTGAGGCGATTTTTCAAATTTTACGCTTGATTATTTGGAGGTTTAGTTAAGGAGAAATGCCTCATCTCACTTAAAGGTTCTTTACTTTCACAAAAACAACTATTTGTTGATATAGTTTTTTGAAGGAGGATCACCTCAACCCCGGGAAACTAATTATTAATAATTAATTTCTAGTTGTTTTGTTGGAAAAAAGACCCAAACAGCAGAGTAAATATTCGATCGAGAAACGCCTTTCGAGTCCCGACCAAAACCACCTCAACCAAAATATGAAGCAGTTTGGAGCAAAACTTTTGTAGGAGAATCGCCTCAATTAAAATTTAATATTAAGTGGGATGAGGCGTTTCACCTTCAAATTTTATCGAAATAAACAATTATGTAAGGCGTTTAGACCAGGAGGTGGGACGTTTCTACATCAAAAAGCGTACTTGAGGCATTTCTTTTTCAAGTGCGGGTCAGAAAAATGGGGATCATTTGAAAACACCATTTTTGTTAACATTGGAGATGAGGCGTTCTTCCATCACAGGGTAGAGTATTGGAATGATATTGTTTTGGAATGACATCCAATTTTCTACATAAATGAACTTCAAAAGAAAGAACTCATTTTGTTCTTCACTCAATACCGCATCCAAAGAGACTTGAACATGTGATTCTGGCCCTTTATACCTTCCGCTGGGATTACAGAATTTATAACTGGACATGGGTATCAGGTGCCGAAACCCTCCTTACTTTGTTCCCGGTTGTTTAAGGGTCCTCTTCTTTTATATTCCGGTAAGGGGTTCATTTTCAACGAGGAAAAAACGTAGTTGGAAAAACCAACAACCCTAATTAGGGAGTACACTTCCTCTCCCCACTGGCTGGATCCCGACCCGGTCTTTTCAAACAAGTGGCCGTTCGTATAGGGCGATGGAAAAAAGCTTTATTTCTCGTACTTCATCATATCGCACATATTTTCTTTTTCCCCCTCTGCCCAGATATTTTCGTTATTTATTTTCTCTATGTTGCTTTCCCTGATGTGATAAAGACATCATACGCGTTGTCTGCTAACGCAAGCTGCAAAAGCCGTTCAAATATCGTAACCTCTACTGTGGGCAATTTTAATGAATAAATGCAGTGCAGTGCGAGTGACGCAAGACGAATTGGCCTGTTTAAGGTAAGATAAGATGTTGGGAGGGTGGTTATAAGTAAAGCACCTCGACCTAATTAGATCTGTTGTGCCCTCCCTGTAGTTAGAGCTCCTCTGTGAGCTCCACTTGTTTTACCAACTTCCAGAGACTATTAAGATTCCCCATGTAGATTTCTAGGTCTGGTTTTTCATTGCACAGGCACAGAAACCGGGACCTGACTAATCCTTTGCAGTGACATAGGGGCATAGGACGTGTTGTTTGAGGCAGAACCGGCAGTCGCTGTCCTCGGCCACTCCTGCAGAGATGATTGTGGAGTCGGCAATAGAGAGTCCCAAGGAGATAAGTCCGCTTCGATAGGACAGTTATCTACCTCACCCGGACTCATCGGTCTTTAAGATAGGGCATCCTTATCGTGATCTGTTTGGTCCTATCGCAAAGTAACGTTACATGTGGATAACAGTGATTGGTTCTCCGTCCCGTGTCGTTCGTTCGCCAGTTGTCGAGCTTAGTGAGAACTGCTTTGACTGAGTGGTCAGGTATAAAATCTAAGTTCAAGCGTTTGTTGAGGTGAACGTGTAAAGAACGGAAAATGCGGCGTCACTCTTTGATCACTATTAACGTCACTCTAGAACTGAGCATAGAACTGGGCTTATCGGGTTAGCATTCGGTCTTGCTCGCCCTACGATAAGCCCTCAACAGCTGGTCCTGTCGAAGTGGACTTATCTCCTGGAACTCACTAATGTCCAATCAGCAGGCTTAATGTTGTCGTCAACCTGGTGCGGCTGAGGTTTAGTAGGTCTGCGATGGCGGCATGCGAAGGTTCTTTTACGAATTTTTTCGCATGCCTCTGGCCTGTGCATCTATTCCATGTGCCTTGAGTTTCTGATAGCAACCACTCTTTTATGGTGCTTTTCCTGAAGCTTTTGGATACCCCACAGTAGGGTTCGGGTCCGATGATGACGGTCTGCTACCTTTTTTTGGCCAGCGTATCAGCCTCCTCGTCCCCCTTCAGCTTAATTGGCCTGTTGACTTCAGTTACGTCTGTGCGCGGTGCAAGTACTATCGGACCTTTCCCCATTCACTTATATGAAATAATTTCCAGTGTTTTCAGTGGGAATGAAACAAGCCTTTATTACGTCCTGTATGAGATTAATGCACTCCATTCAAGTATTTTCTCTTATTTCTTGAGATCTCAAGATGAAACGTTCGTAGTTTTCTCGATCTACCGCTAAAACGGGACTAGACGGTATTTCACGTGAGTACAGAGATCGTAACGGTCCGACGGTGGTAAAACGAGTTTTTGTTATTGAACGACGGATACACTATGATTCCCGTTCACGTCTGTTCAATATTTCCACTTCCCCGCACTCACGATACTCATCTTTTCCCATTACCCACCTCTTCTATCCTCTCCCCGCTACTCTTTCCGAGGATGGACCGTGCGAGTGGCCATTGGAACGAACGCAGGGGGGTTTCATAACGGTGGGAATCGTATCGCCGTATTCACATTCATCCACTGCCATACATGCGGTGAAGGGTTTTATCTCTTCAAAGGACGCTGATATACCGTATTTCAATTTGTTTATGGCATGAGAAGCAAGTGCTTGAAACTCCAATGGGACTACATCCTTCTTGATAAGGCTCGAGGGAATTCCGCCCAACACGATTGGTTTTCATTTTGATATATTTGTTTATGTATGTGAACTGCTTTACAGTCCCCTTCAATTCCCTTATACAACAAAAAATAATTGATTAACATCCTGGTTTACCTCAACATAAGAACAAATGTATAACCACCAACGACTAACCACAACAGGATTCAGTATTCACACAAAATCCACACGTTCACAAAACCAATCACGGGTACCAAAACTGTGTAGAAATCTGATTTGAACTAAAATTGTTTTCAAGAATTATTCTAAGAATATCCCCGAGTATGACTTGGTGTACTGATGAAAATATGAAAAATCAACCGCTTCCGGTGATTAATTCTGTTACTCAGGGACCCAAAGATGATTGTAAATCAGGGGAAACATGTACAAGTCAGAAATAAAGCCAGTCTTAAGGAATTGGTGCCCTTAGATAGTGTTTACAACAAAGCAAAATAACAACTATCTCACGAGTTATAAAGATTATGATCATCACTGGCTACGTCAATTGCATTCTAAATTACAAGCTTGTCTTATGTGTAAAAAAACTTCAGTATTACAAAATTTAGAATATTTAATTTGTTCAGCTATGTACGAATTCTCCTAGGAGTTGGGGGAGTGTTTTAAATTTTGGCAAGGACCAAACCTCCTGCTAGACCGCCACTTGATGAAAAGGAATAACCCAATGTTGGAGTTTTATGAATACATATCCACATTCAAATATACTTGAAATCAAGTTTTGAACCTAGTGAAGTAAATTTGGACATTTACTTGTAGGTACAATTTATTTGAATGTGGAAATGTATTCATAACTCCAATATTGGGTTATACCTTTTCATCAAGTGGCGGTCTTGCAGGATGTTTGGTCCTTGTAAAATTTAAAACACTTCCCATCCTAAATTTAAATGTCATTCCTGCTACAGTTCGTTGATGATTTTTGTCAACACTAAAAGTACTGATTAGGTCAGTTTTTATATTCGAACCCCAATCGTGGATTGAGAGATTGTGACAGTGATATTTCAATGTCTGCGGTTAATTCAGTGACGCCCACGCTCTCAACTCCCAAACTGACGTTTCAAGGCCTTTCATATTTGATAGATGAGATTTTTATTTCAGATTTCCTGCCCAACCGTCCTTTTTGATCGAACGTGGCTCAATCAATCAGTCAAATCAGTTCGCGAGCCAATCATTGTCATAGTGCAAGGACCAACACCTGGATCCCTCCAGTCATCACCAAATTACACCCGCCGGCCCTTCCTTTCAGTTCATCAACCGCGATTGAACTCGGGGGTCCCTTTGTGCTATTCATCTCGAAGCTGGACGAATCACCGCGGAATCGTGTTGGTTTCTGGTTGAAATGGGACGGAAAGCTAATAAAACCACGAAGAGCTGTAAAAATAAACTGAGAGACTTCGCGGGTTGAAACGTGATTCCGTTAAAAACAAGTCGTTAAGTTGTTAATGAGCCGACAACCATATAATTTGAAAGTAACCTCCATTTCGACACCAGAAATAGCTATGTACAGCATAAAGCCGTAACTAAGACCTTAGTGATACAGAGTGTATTACGTCTCTGAAATATTTCAAATATTGACGAATACTGCCAAGTATAAGATAAAATAACAATTTCTGAATTTATATAGACGACGTATGGCAATTGCAGAATTATTATGGCATTTGCAAAATTACACACTTTTTTGACAAGTTATTTGTGTACACGAGGAGAAAACATCTGTTTTCTACGAGATTTCCGGCAAATCCAACGAAAAAAAAAAAAAAAAAAATGAAGTACGAGGTACGTGGTGTGGGTGTGGGAGGGGGCGCAGAGACATAAAATGTCCCTCGTGGTTGCGTACTTGTACGAAAGCTGTACATTTTATGTACAGTTTCTTCGAAAATTCGCTCTTATACTCATGCTGCATGACTGGGGACTTTTTATCTCAGTTTAATAACCCCGAAACAGAAACACTGTACTGAGAGTGAGAGTTACACCGATAACCCGCACACAGATGTACGTACTAGATGTCCTCCTGCCAGCCGTATGACGTCATACGCTCGTGCGTCATAGGCTTTGGCGTACTAGTTGGCCTACTGCCAGCCGTCTGACGTCATACGCTCGGGCGTCATAGGCTCTGACGTAGTGGCCCGCCGGTCGCTTGTGTTCTGACGTGATCTGAGGGAAATAAGAGGGTGAATCAAGGGAACAAATTTTTCCCGTTGGTGTCTGGACTCGGTCCTGTTTCTTTTGATTATGAGTCGAGTACTTAACCTCGAGACCAGAATTGATTGATTGATTAATTGATTGATTGATAAGATTTTATTTTATACAAATTATGTAAGTCGAGAATTAAATGCTTGCATACGAGTCTGCAACACATTGGGACATTTTATGTCTTTAAAGAAGGGATTCAGGGGCATTCGAACAATGCTACATCACCTACCCTAGTAGCGTAGTCGTTATACTTAATTGTAGGGATCATCATAAATTATGAAGCTTGCATTCGTGTTGACAATATAAATTATTGAGAATGATCACCTGTGTGTAAACAATTATTTAAACAATCACGCTCATACCGCAGCTTGTCGGCCACGCACTTCGCAGTGGTTAACGTAATATGTTTAGGTAAATCGAGAGTTATCCAACGAGTGGTGAACGATTTTTGTACGATGATAACTGGCGAAGATAAAGTTCCGTAGCAACGAATCGGTTGTAAGCGAAAATCATCAGACATTTTCGTGACGATTTCGTGTGACGCTTTTTGTGTAACGTTTTTCGAGTTATGTGCCAGAGTAAAGACATAAAATGTCAAAACTAGTTAACCACGTCTTCATCAAAATGACTTTTTTGCCGATACTTTCTTTTCCAAAACTCTATAAATACAACGTCCTATTGAATGCAAACGAGGTGATTCTTGTATACCTACTGTAGCTGTTATTTTGAGATGTACTGAATCACGTCACTGCTGCTGCATCATCGAATTTATATTTAGCACTTCTCTGCTCAATGTGTCCATCATTACAATGTGGGCTTTCTTCTCGCTGTGTCCAACGTTTCATCTGGCTTTTTTTCCATTATTCTGTAGCGGAATACGCACCGTCCTCCGTAGTGCCAACGTGGAAATTCGTCAATGCAGAAGTATCACTCCTAGTTTTTTGGATACCATTCCGCGATATAATGTGAATGTTCACGATCCGTCAAGATATTAGACGTGAACAGGCATCAGTTAAGCTATTTGACACCTGCTGCCCGTCACCGTGAGATTACTCTCTTTAGCCGACGGATCATACATAACTGCTAACGGCAATTTACGGAATGCAAACTTGCGGACCCACGTCAATCTCACCCAATTAATAACGCCGCGTTGATCTCTAAGGTGTGATTACAGCTACCAGGTCGTTGCCCTACTCTTCTTTTGCTAGCACATTGCCTTGACCTTCCGAGCCAGATCGATCGCGTTAGAAAACGCCTATTAGATTATATATTAGGTACAATACTTTTTCCTTTTAGGGAGTAATGGGAATTTATCAGGGCCGGATTTAAGCATATGCGACATAGAAGCGCATCTAGGGGCCCGCACCACAAAATTACAAAATAATATCACTGGTCATTTTTTATAGACAACGTTTTTAGACAATATGGAACATTTAGCGCAAATTCCCCGAAAAATCACCATTTTGCACCTAATTTTTCAAATTTTCCTGGGAAGAGAATCGCCGGACCCTCCAAATACCAGCCTGAGCCCGCACCACAGTGGTGCCCAGGGGCCTGTATTTTTTAAATCCGGATCTGGGTTTTATATGCGGAACAAATAGCATGAACCTCATTAGGGCACTTTTAGACAAAATATTTTCTGAGCCATTTTATATGCCACCTTCCTGGAACTTGCTCCTCTCCCTCTAGTAAGGCCTCTCCATCAACCGTACAATGCCCTCCTTCAAGACATTCATAGTCTCCAATCAACTAGTACTTAGTTGAGATTGCCTATTAATTGATGATTGCTAAAGCTTAGGCTTAAAGGCTGAGGTGCACATTAGAACCACAGCAAAGATCAATAAATCACTTAGAATCTATTTAAGCCTCTATTTTCAGACCAGGCATTTTAGATGTATGAAAATACGGAAAGATCGATATAATGCACACGTATCTTTGGAACTATCGAACCTGGGGGGGCATCACTGAATTTGAGGTAGTTCAACTGTCAAAAGCAGTTCTAAACCGACTAATTGAAGTCCTTCCGCCGTATGAATCCTCGAAGTTTACGGAATCTGGAGAATTCTGAGGTCAACTGGGAAACTCGCGTAACGTAAGGAAGATGTAATGGAGCTCAACGCGCTCTCGAAACAGATGAGACGTCCTTAGAGTCGACAGTTGCTGCGAAGGGCTCCGGTAGTTAGCAGTTTAACAAGCCATTAATCAGTTGACTTGGTGAAGATGTGGGTCAGACTCGGGCCTAAACGCGCCTCAAAGATGGTTCTGTTGTTCCGCGAGCTGCCTCCTGTTCCCAGATGTTCCTTCCAGTTGGCGGTCACGACGTATCATTAGCATGTTGGCACGTAATTTGCATTCTGTTACCACGAACGTCGGGTTGGTTTTTGGTGGTTTGTATTCGAGTTTTCAATTTGATATTGTCTCTCCTTAATCTCTCGGGAAGGTGGAATTTTACGGTATCCACGTCAAAACATACAATTTCGTGAGGATGTCCCTGGCTCTTTATCAATAAGATGACATGATACCTTTATTACTCATAATATGAGTTCTTACCATAAGAGGGCGTAGAACACAAGAGTTGTATTTTTTTGGTGAATTGTAAAATCATATTTTTTATTTTTAATGAATGCTACAACTTTATACAATATCCGACAATGTTTTTTGTGTTCTATCACCTATACCTACCTATATGTCTACACATCACTCTACACTTAGTGAGTCGTGACGAGGTCCATTGGTTTGGTCCTCCTCAGTCTCCGTATGTCTCCGCTGTTGAGCAGTTGGCTCAATACTTCAACGTTGGATGTTTGTGGAGCCGAAGTTTGTGCTCCATCCCAAGTTATCTTATCGTTCGGCCAACTGACTCTACCTGTAGGTCACGATGGAGATCAGTTGCTGATATGAAACATTCTGCCTCTACAGATGCACCGCAGAACTTTATTTTGAAACGTTTGCATATGTTCATGATTGCTTTTTTTGTGCAACCCTACAGTTGCCACCCGTAAGTCCAGATTGAATGAACTACTTGCTGGTATAGTAGCAACTTAAACAATCCTGGGTTGTATTGCTCAGAGTGTTTCCCCACCAACTAGTACATTTTCCTGAATCTTAAATTGAGCTCCTCCTTCCTTTTATCTACATGGGCTTTCCACCTCAGCTTGCAGTCGAGAGTTGTGCCATGGTATTTCACCTCGTCCGCATAAGGTACTGCATTAATGTTCGCCAGTAGGTACGTAATTACGTTCGCTAGTCAATCTTTAATTGGATTACGTCTGTCTTGAGATTTGTGAAGTTCATATGAATGCATTTCGTTTCCTTCTACTTCATCCTCCATTGCTTTGCCCAGCTTAGGAGAATGTTGACAGCAGATTGTAATTTACTGGTGGCTTCTACAGCGGAGTTTCCAACTGCAGCAATAGCAGTGTCTTCAGCAAAAGTTTTGTAAGTGTATCTACCGGTTGTTGTAGGTCTCTTGTGTACAGTAAATACAGTATGGGACCAAATTCACTGCCTTGTGGAACACCTGCATTTAATGTCATCAGTTGAGAATACTCATCTTCGTATTTTACTCTGAATTAGGTCGGAAGATCCTTTTGCAGTTTTTTGAGTAATTCCTGATGCCCTCCTTTATCAAATGCCAGTCAGTAGAACATAATATTATTATTTCCTTTTTTCTAACGACCATTCAATCAGATTCGTCATTCTGCCTACCTGGTCTATTGTGGAGTGTAAAATCATATAAAATTCAAAATTTATAACGGACTAAACGTAATCTTCCGTGGCCCTCCAGAGAGGTTTCACTGTTCAACTAACCCACCAAAGGACTTGGTGCCAACTATTTCACGAGGCTTCATCGTTAGGTACAACGGGCCAAAAGTAGCGTAGTAGCGCCATCCTATGCTAATGTGGGTCGTACATCTTGCGCTTTTGCTGCCTGTTTTTCGTTGGATTCCGAACGTGAAAAATAACACAATTCCTCCTCGAGGGCGGATAGAGCTGACCTTCGTTCTACGGAATATTCCGCTAGTGAATAACATTTTTCGCTCTTCCCCCTGACCTTTTCTCTATTTTGGTTTATTATCTTCGATAATTTTCCCCTTCTTTGTCACTCTTTTATCTTTTTTTGATAAATGCCAAATTGATAAACTTTTGCAGAGAAAATAAAGGGAGGAACTTATTATGTTGGCCGGTTCATTCTTTTTGGTTTATTATCTTCGATAATGAACCATTGGAATCGCCCAAAGAAAAAAAAATTTTAACCCCCCCTCAAAATTTGTTGGTTTACGTTTCAAGATACGTAGATTCAGAAAATCGAATAAAAAAAAATCCGTCCGTCCGCCGTACGCCGTACGCCGTACGCCGTCCGCCGTCCGCCGTCCGCCGTCCGCCGTCCGCCGTCCGCCGTCCGCGCCACTTTGCCCAGTTAGCGTTGAGTTAAAATTACGAAATTTGGTTTCTGGGTTTGGACCAGCCCCACAATGATCCTCGAAACTTTTCATAACCCTAGGTCAAGGGGAAGGGGTTCAAAACGAATTTTGAAATTTTGAAAATTCCATATCTCGAAAAATTCATATAGAACGGTATGTTTTTTATTTCATATTTAGATAGAGTTCGTTCCGTAGAATTTTTTAAGACCATCCGCAGCTTTGTACGACCAGCCGTTCGTTCACAATGACGGCTCAAAGATTGTGCCTCACAACACGATCATGACTCAAACTGTTGAAATACAGGTCCATTTTCATACTAACAAGCTCTTTGGAACATCATATGGCTTAAGTGATGTCGAGTTTGTTGTTCTGAGGTGCGTTTCGTGCTACGGAAATGAAGGTAATTTCGAATGTTTGTTGGTAGGTACTTCTTTTATAGAAAAATTATTACCGAGGTAGCATTAAAAACCCCAGAATTATATCGTAATAATTAATCATAATGAATAACAATTATGATTAATAATAATTACCAATTATTAATACCTAACAATAAATTATAATAATTTTCACTAGGTACTTGATAAAATTGGTAATAATTAGTGATAATTGATAATAATAATTATTCTAACATTTAGGATCTAGACATTTAGACCTAGTGATCTAGACAGAAGGGTGATCTGTACAAAGAAGATAATGAACCGTTGTGTCAAGAATTTGCAGAGTTTTTACTCATCGACTGGGCCGTTTTTTGGAGCCATTAGGGGAGTGGAACACTAATGATTGGTTACTCAGGGTTTGAATGTTCCCTTTGAAAGAGCTTGATTTCAGAACGGCAGTAACGACCAAATCAGGTATGGCCAGATTCATTAAGGGCCAGTTTGTAACTCTCATTTAACTGGCGATCCTCTTGCTGGTGTTGGTGAACGTATGCATTGACGTGTAGACATTTCTGTGTAGAGTCTCATATGGGTCTGAATATAACGAGATCTCAGAGGGGCTGGATAAATAGTTAACTGGGGAGTTTGTAACTTTATTTACAGCTTTTTAACCTCTACTGAATCATAGGAGTTTTCGCGAATATTATGTTTAGAGGGGGGGAGGCATAGGAGTCAAGCTATTATAGAAAATTATAAAAATGGACACAACATTAGTTAAAAACTTGAAGGAATTACATCATTCAAAGATTTGCCTAACCTATTAATAATTTCGAACTTTTCAAATACGTCCAATAATATTATGCTTCCTTTCTGTCACAAATGAGGGAGCTCGATAAATTGCCTGTCTGCAAGATCAAAACTGAAGCTATGATTAAATTCATTCAAGTGACGTACAAAAGCTGATTCCCCTTGCTATCCCTAAAATCTGTTTCGTGTTCCTTAGTCCTTTTCCCAAAACTTCCTACCAGTTTGGCCACAATATCATTAATTATATCGTTAACTGAACCTAATAAAGATTGGCGATTACTTTTAGATTTGCGATTACTTTAGAAGTTAATATTTTACCAATTCCGCTATGCTAATCCAAAATGTTTCTTTAGTCGTCGCTTCTTTAACTAAATTTGAAATTCCTTCCCAAATCTTTTTCCCAAGCACCCCATTCTGTATTGAATCAATAATATCTCCGTCATACCCACTACTCGCAGCTACAATTTTGATAACTAATTTTTCTTTGGCCAGACTTTCCTCATCCACTGGTACAGACAGAGCCCTGTTAATCACACTGTGGAAAGCGGCATGTTTGTGAACTACTGGATGATTGGAAGTATTATGAATGGTAGTGTCGCTATAAGTAGCGTTTAACTCATATGGAATTAATACAGGATTTCTGTTCTGTTTAGTCTCACTATTTCATTTTACCGTAGAATGTTCATAGTTGATACCTAGACGGTCGGACTGGGCCAAGCTTTAGGCAAAACCGTTTTCACACCGGCGCAAGAAACTGTTGTACTCACTATAACTTCGTACTGTCGCTTCTCACTGTACAAGTAGGCTGGGAAACGACCCACTGACCCGTTGATGGCGAGCGCCGTTTTCAACCTTCTTCCTGGCTTTTTAAAAATAGTTTAGTGCCACAACAACCTCTTCTGGTCGGTAGGTAGTTAAGTATGATAGCGTGATTGCAGGATAGTTAGCAGATAGAATGCTGAGTGGGCGGTCGGTGGTCTGTAGGAGGGAAATGATCCCCGTGTATCCCATCAGGACCGTCACCTACTTCCAGCTCCTTTTTTTCCCCAGTGCTCTCCAGAGCAGGTGACGAGAGAGAGTTCCTTTTTCGTGCGAGGCCGTCAACCCGCAAATAACGGCAGCTGCCGCTGATGGGAGACCGAGAGTGTTCGAGCGGTGCTTGAGCGTATCACGAACGACCCTGACCTCGGTTAATATGAACGCTCCAACACGGTTCTTCCCAATAAAGAGAGAATTGGCTCGGGCGCACTTGACGGAATTGAAACCGGTATTAATAGATCGCACTTGAAGTCGAGGAAACTTGAAAAACTCCCGTAGACACGGCAGTCCTCTGATCGTCGCAACGCTCGTCTACGTCAATTCTTCCGAACCACCTTGAAATACTGGTTAACCCGTACGTTGCACAGTTGCATTGCAGAATCACTAGTTACCTCACAATCGGACTTGATCCGTCGTCAACTGGTTCTCTTTCCTCACAACCAACTGATTTAGTGAAATCAGCTCTGAACCTTGATGAAGCTCACCTATCGAATTTCTCGGCAAACTCTAAAAATTCGGCTGTGTAGGTAGGCTTTCAACTTGTTCAGTCATATGAGCACGACTAACTAACTCAGTGGCACACATTTGCCTTCTTTCCACGGGCACAAAACGAATCTCAGAACAAGAAACTCGATATCACAAGACTGTTCCTCAGTCTGCAAACCTTGCAGTTCCTACTTTGAACTCTGAAAAAACGCCCCTCTTAATCAAAATCCATTTGGAATTGTACAAAAAAACTATACCTACCGTTATAATTTAAGATTTCGTTTTCAGCAAAAGGTTCAAGGGTCATCGGGCCCGGCCTGGCATTTGGAACCCGCACGGTTCATATGGATTTCATAGTTCTTAGTTCTTTCCAAAGGAATCGAGTGTTGTGGTCGGTGGACGTACGGATTTTTTTTTGTTTTTTCTTCAATTCAGTGTACCAATTCAGCCAGCGTATCTTGGATTCGAAGCGTGAACAAACAAATGTTGAGGAGAGAGAGTGAGTGGTTTTTTTGGGTAAATTTCAATGGTTCATTACTGCAAATTGTGAACCAAGATGGTTGAATAATACCAAATCCGGTATTTTCGTGTCATCTTATCGTGTTCGTCAATCATTTTTAATTTTTTTAAACAGAATTTGGAAATAATTCTGTGCTCAAACACAGAATTGTGACGTCAACTATTTCAGGACAACAATTTTAAAGTTCACCTAGTCCTGAAAAATTGGGAAACGCTCCAATATTATTGTTTCTTTGCAGTTGCTGACAGTAACTAGTCGTTAAAGTAGCCATGTGGTTTTAGCGAATTTTCGAAGGATAGGAACGTATATGAGCCCTCATTTTTCAGGTGACATAAAAACTCTCCATTTTCAAAACCTTCACTGTACCTTCCAAAACAGGTCAGTTTCAGGATTTCCCTGGGGTTTAGCCAATATTAAATCCTAAATTGAACTGAATGCATTCACTCCGGTGCTTCAATTTCAATCAGAAAACTCTGCAAATTCTTGACACAACGGTTCATTATCTTCTTTGTACAGATCACCCTTCTGTCTAGATCCCTAGGTCTAAATGTCTAGATCCTAAATGTTAGATTAATTATTATTGTCAATTATCACTAATTATTAACAATTTTATCAAGTAAGTACCTACTGAAAATTATTATAATTTATTGTTAGGTATTGATAATTCGTATTTATTATTAATAATAATTATTATTAATTATGATTAATTAATACGATATAATTCTGGGGTTTTTAATACTACGTCGGTAATAATTTTTCTATAAAAGAAGTACCTACCAACAAACATTCGAAATTACCTTCATTTCCGTAGCACGAAACGCACCTCAGAACAACAAACTCGACATCACTTAAGCCATATGATGTTCCAAAGAGCTTGTTAGTATGAAAATGGACCTGTATTTCAACAGTTTGATTCACGATCGGGTTGTGAGGCACAATCTTTGAGCCGTCATTGTGAACGAACGGCTGGTCGTACAAAGCTGCGGATGGTCTTAAAAAATTCTACGGAACAAACTCTATCTAAATATGAAATAAAAAACATACCGTTTGATGGGAATTTTTCGAGATATGGAATTTTCAAAATTTCAAAATTCGTTTTGAACCCCTTCCCCTTGACCTAGGGTTATGAAAAGTTTCGTGGAACATTGTGGGGCTGGTCCAAACCCAGAAACCAAATTTCGTAATTTTAACTCAACGCTAACTGGGCAAAGTGCCTCGGACGGCGGACGGCGGACGGCGTACGGCGTACGGCGGACGGACGGATTTTTTTTTATTCGATTTTCTGAATCTACGTATCTTGAAACGTAAACCAACAAATTTTGGGGGGGGGTTAAAATTTTTTTTTCTTTGGGCGATAATAAACCAAAAGGAGATTTTGGCAAAAACGTGGTTTGGGCGGTATCAGAACTTGAGTGACGAAACGGCCAATTCTTTTTCTTAACTACTAGACAGGTTTAGACGCCTGGTTAATGTAGAAATGTCTTAAAATTTAAGACATCTGACATGATCAACTCATTTAACCTTAAAACTAAATTTGCGATAAATACTGATGTCGCTTTTTTTTTTTTTTAAATAGCTATTTTCGCCTCCTCTAGTACATTTAATGTACTATTACATACTAGAGGAGGCAAAAATAGCTATTTAAAAAAAAAAGCGACATCAGTATTTATCGCAAATTTAGTTTTAAGGTTAAATGAGTTGATCATGTCAGATGTCAGTTCTACCATTAAGGGATATAAATTGAGGGCAAATCTATCTATACCAGGAACGCTACTCACTTTCCAGCTGGTCCAATGATGAGTAACCTAAATTTGACCAATTTTCGGTTGGTACTCGTAGCTGCCTACTGAAAATGTTGTAACTAAGTGTGTCAATGTTATTTAAAAATTCGCTTAGAGCTCTCGCGATGTTTTGGTTCTAGAGTCAAGGTTTCTGTATCGATGGAATAGTGTGGAGGGGGTGAGGGTTGGAGATGTTCTCTTATCGATTTTCAACCTTTCTCTGCCGCCTATTCAATTTCCTCTCGTTCCTGAAGAAAACTATTACTCGAAACGCGCTTCGGATACGCTTAGCATATTTCCGCCTCGTTCGCCCTCATCTTTTATGTCTTTCACAACTGTTCCGAAGAACAATCGAGTTCATTCGTTTTTCGCAACTTGTCCTTCGTAAGGGTTGTGCGAAACGGGTTTTCAAATTTACTCTCTTTTAATGCAAAACTGAGAGGAGGCAACTCGTATAACTTATGCAAGTAGTACAACTTCTATACACTTGGCGGGTAATGACACCAAATTGTATCACTCGAGGGACGATAAACAAGTTTTTCAGTAGCATATTATGCAACTTTGAAAAATATTAATTTCGTATTTTACCACGGTTTGGGAAAAGGATTTTGAATAATCTTGATTGGGCTATGATTAAAGGACCCTTGTAAGTATAACTTCCTCTTCGTACCTTGGACATGTACTATATTATTAGAACATGAATTACAAATGGATACATATCAGTCATCCATTACAAATGGATACATATCAGGTGTGTTGTATTTCAATGGCTTGATCCCCGAAAGTTTTATCAACGAGGGTCCGCCACTATAGGAGCGCCAATAAGACATGTATGAGAAATTTATCGAAAAAAAATTATTTGAGATCCTGGCCGCTCATTTTACATGTTTTAACTGCGATGTTTGCATTTTACGGTCTATTAGCCTTCCAAAAATACCCCTCGTCTCGTTTTTTAATAAAAAGATTTAGCCACAATTTAAGAAAATTTATTTTGAGAATTTCACAAATCGTTCGACAAGGGGGCTTTTCTTATTAATATACCTAGTGAATTCAGAAATTTATTCCAAGAGTCTAAGTCAATCAAAGCCTCAGATATCCTTCAAGAACTTTCCAATTTAGGTCCTGCAGGCCCTTAAATGTTACTAACTGCACACAGATAACTAGGAAACCAAATTTTTTTGTTGGTGTGTAAAACTCAAAATGAGAGAAAATTTGAATTTCGGGGGACATGAATAGTTAGCGGTTCTTTTACCTTTGGCAGTGAGGAAGCGAAATGAGTTGAAAACTCGTGTTATAGTTCTCTACTTAAAAACTGTATAATATTATAGGTGGGTGGATTATAGGTATTATACTTAAGGCTTGGCAGTTTGAAAATTCACATCATTTACAAAACCCAAGTTTTTCAAGAGTTCTCGCAACTGGGACCGCCGGATTCTCGTTAGTCTTTAGAGCCAAATCGACTGCTCCGTAGGACTTCCAATGCCTTCTCATCCTATTCAAAACTGGATCGAGTGATTAGCGTTCCAAGTCGCCGAACTCCGGGCGCCGGATAATAAAACAAGTTCGGATTGTCCCTCGAATTTCCTCAAGATTGATTGCCCCGTTTCAAAAGTTCCCGAGCCAGTTCCGTCCACAAACTTTAGAGGCCACTGGGTCGCCATCCACCGAATTTCGCTCAACATTATGTTTTTGACCTCTTAAACGGTTTTTCGCTTTCGAGTTCTTCTCGAGGAAACTTGACTGGTTGGCCGCTTTTCGTTCCGATCTTGACGTTGTTTACAACCTTACACTCCACCACTTACATCTCCAGTAAGTACCTTTCATGTAAAAATTCTCGGTTATGGGGCTGCACTAAGAGGAGCAACATGAAAATAATCCAAACAACGCAAAACAAAATTCTCAGGAGCATAGTTAATGCCCCCTGGTATGTTCGAACGAATGATCTCCATCGCGATCTTAAAGTCAAGATGGTGAACGAAGTTATTAAAAATCGAGCAAAGGACCATGAAAACCGTCTCCACAAGCACAGGAATGTTGAAGTACTGAACCTTCTGGACAACAGTGGCGACGTACGATGGCTGAAAAGGACCAAACCCCTGGACCTAATTACATCTCACTAAAGTGCTGTGATGAGTGGTAGTAGGTAGTGATCTATGAACCATAATACGTTAAAATCAATTAACAGAGTGAAGTCACTAGATGTATAATATACAGTTGTAAAAATTTCTTGCATATAATTTCTCAAGCACCATCCAAGGTGTATCCGCTTCTTCATCCTCTCACAAGTCATAAATTACACCGAAGAGCATCTCATTTTATCTCACGTGAGAACATTCATATCTCCCTCGTCCGACTCCGCCCCACCAAAACCACCCCCACCCACCGACCGTATTTTTTTTAAGAAATAAAAAAATATACATCTACATGTAGGTACTTACGTCTACTAAAACAGTTAAGTGCTGGGTTTGCAATGGGAGGTTGAGCAGATTTTGAATGGCCGCTTTGTACATCTCACCAGGGGAAACGGAGGCTCAACAACATCAAGACCGCGGGAAATAAAATAAAAGATAAACACCTCAATGGAGGCACAAATCCGGCTTCTACAAAAAGTTTTTAATTAGATCGGAAGAGAAGGTTAAGGGCCGGTTTTAATTAATGGATTTTTATTCCTTAATTAATGTTTAATGCTCCCCCACGCCACCGAGGGGTTTCTAAGTATCCTCACAATTCCGTGACTTCCTCCATTTCCGAAACAGATGCCTTTCCCTGTGGCTTCACTTCTACTTCCCTCCACGAGGGTTTGTCGTGAATAATTGCGCGGAAGGGGGGAAAGCCGCTCTCCAAAGAGATTTTCCTGCGGGGGGCCATTAGCTGATACTGAAACTCTCGGGTTTCGCACATTCATTTTGGAAGGAGGTTTATCTTTATGGAAGAGATTAACGTAATAAATACGCCGCATCGAATGTCGCTGGGTCGGAAATTAGGCAGAATGAGGACCAGCACTGCTCGGCCGAGGTCCGCCAAATCTATTTGGTTGATGGGATGATGGGGACCACACTTCTGTAAATATTAGAGTTCATAGCCGAATTACGAGAGAAAATGATATTGGAGTGTGTTCAAAATTATTGTTACATCAGACTAGTGATTTCCTCCACGGGTTAATCCGGCATCCGGTTGAATGAAAACTTGGGTGATATATGTAAACTTGAACATATCGTCGCTCCTCTGCCAAAACCACGAAACTTTAAAACTATCCTCTGCCAAAACCGCGAAACTGCAAAAATTCGAAAATTGGGCGTCGCTTTAAATAGTGACATTGATAAGGACCTTATAGTGGGGTTAGAGAGATGAAATTTCTGGAGGAGATACTTGATCAATGTCACTATAGCCCAATTTTCGAATTTTTGCAGTTTCGCGGTTTTGGCAGAGGAGCGACGATATTATAAGGTATGTCTTCGGAAATTAACTACACCACAAAAATGTTTTTCATTGAATAGTTTTTTCACACATAAATTATGGAAGAATGCAATGAAGATGGTAGGAATCTGATAACCTTGTCCAGAAATCGATATAAATTAGGTGCCTCGGGAGTTGAAAATTAATGGATGAGGCGGCACCTTGCACGGTTCCCTTATAAACGTGATTGTTAACGAGAACGCTTACCAGAATGTTCGTCTACGTCTCGAGCCCACGTCTCGAATTCCTCACGTTTCGTTATGCAGGTGTCGCTGAAGGTTGGAAGTGTTTCCGTTAATTACTTTCCTCCAACATTGACGGCTGTTGTGAAAGGGGGGAAAGGTGATAAATATTCAATGGAATTCTCGATCCCCCTAAGAATCTCTTCCAACGTAGGCGAAGCCTACCGATATCAAGCGCACAAAAGTGAAAACAAAGCCTCGCTACGGCCTTAGTTCGACATCACTTCTCCACGGGGCTTCTATTCCTCCGTTTCCACTCGAAGATTTCCTCGGTAAACCTTTTCTACTTCTTTGTCAGCCTGTTGCTTTGAATCACCTTCCAGCGTTTCAATTGAACGAATAATAACTACCGATGTTCCGACTCCCTTCTCTGTATTATTTATCCTGAACAACTTCCAAGTGCGTTCGTGCATAAGTTAAGAGCCACGAGGACAACAAGTATCCGTGAGATACTATAACTTTCATTACAGATACAAAGCAATAGGATTTTAGGTTCACTCATGCGCAGACTATTATTCTGACTCCGGTGAAAGTCAGATGGGAGTCACACCTTCGCACTATCCCCGATAATTTCATCGGTATCGTCCCAATTAGTTTTTTTTTTTTAAATATTCATTTACTTTTTGTGTATAACACCATCAAGTTTGCTTATCCTATGAATATATAAATAAATAACAATAACATGGAACTAGTGACTAGTGATGCGTCGATACCGAAACTCGAAACTGTCGGGATTTTTCGTGTCATTTTCGTTGGTTTTCAACGGGAATAACGAGTCGAACAAAGTTAATCAAATGGTTTATTTGGAGTTATTCAACTCACTTTTCATTACCATAACCAGGCAAGTAAATAGGCTTTATACATGATGTAGCCTCCGGAATTACTCCAGAACCACTGGTGGGGAGTAACCTGTTTAAAAACTTCGCGTTAAAAACACACTATTTTTTCAAGTTTCGGCTTTTTGACCACACAAGACAATGAAACCAAATTCATTCAAAAAGGTCTGAAATACGAGTTTACGAAATAAGAATTTTTACGAAATTTACTGAAATACGAAATACGAGCTCACAAGGGTACGAGGCTCACAAACAGTTATCAAGACAGACAATAATAAACCGTTGTGGAAGAACTTGACAGTTAGGGTATGTTTACACATCGATGTTTTTTTACTGCAAACATCGATCGTAAAAAAACATCGTAAAAAACATTGATGTTTTTTTTTCTTTTTTTTCTCGAAAATACCTCACCTACTATGGACTACTTGTGTGCGAATACCTACCTATCTGACAATATTGTTGATAATTTTTGTTCTCAGTTAAAAAAAAATTAAACATGAAAACTGTACCTACTAATTTACGTTAAAAAAAGACAAAAAATGGATTGAACGACAACAATTTAGTTTATTCCGAATATTTATGGCTGGCCTCATGCAAACTAAAGCATTTTTGTGGCCATGTCTTCGGTGAGGCGATTTCTAAGAGGGTTCAAAACTAAACCCGCTAGAGTAAAAACCCTATCGTTCATTAAAATCTAAAATGCCAAGACGTTTTGTTGATTTTTTTTCGAGTAGAGAGTTCTACAGTTGAATTTATATTTAATATAGATGAAGCTTATCAGGGATTGACGCGTGCGAAATTCGTTCATTCATCTGCCACTTTTCTGTTTCGGCAAACGATGGTGGTGGTTTGGTTTCAATCCTACCGCCTTATCCGGTGTCAACTATGACTGATATGAATTTTTTTTCTTTTTAAATTATTCACAAAAACAGTTGTTACACATATTTTCAAGCAGCTTAAAAAATTTTCTGACAGCTGGATTCTCAGTAATTAACGACTTGGCGTAATGACCAAAACAACCTAAACATAGCTGCTGCTAGAACAATAAAAGGGAAAAGGGTCACCTAAAAAAAGAGGTAATTTAGTCGGTAAGTAAAGTTCGTAATGAGGCACAGAAATAATGCAATCACAATAGGTTTGTTAGGTATTATGTGTATATCGGAAGGAAAACATGGGGTTTAAAGCAAAACATCGAGTATGCAATACCCATCCCTACTTACAATAGCGTTTGTGCGAGGGTATGTAGCGTATGTCGTATACTTGAGGGTATTCGGACTCATGTGCGTCATGTTGGCCTGTAATTCACCACTTACTTCATACCATTTATAATAGTCTAGTAATAGATGTCTAGTAATTCGAATATCGCCGAATGAAATCGGAGTCTTCCATTGACGGTTTGCAGGCTACCGCACTAGTTTCAATGAAGGCCAGCTAACCGCAATGCGGTTTTATACCGGTTACAAAATCAACGATTTAATTGTACTACAATTTCTCCGCCGCGAACGTTTCAGCTTCGTCATCATCAGTATTTCACCCCGTTCGACAATTCGAAATGAGATATTCGATTAAAGCCCTTGAGGTCACAACCATTTACACTGCGGTCTCAAGTTTCTCATCATTGAAAATGTATATACAATTGAACTAGTTCGAAAACCCTCCAGCTTTCCCCTCGCCGCCCTGTCGGTTTCCTGCAATATTCAACAGGTTGTCAGACGACGAAGAGGCCTTTCATTGTTTCCGATTAGTTTGTGGGGTATTCCCGAGCCGTGGAAATTCTGTTTCCAGCGCCGATAGGACTGCATTATACCGTCGGCTCTGTTCATGTTTTTAGCTCTTTCTGCAACGTCAAAAGGCTGATAAGGACGTTTGGATGATCCCGCCAATTCAAAACACTGTACTCAGCGGTCGACCGGGGAGTCAGTTTACACAACAACGAAAGCGTATCTTTTGTAGTGCCCTCGATAGTGGAAACGTCCCGATTATTGCACTAATCGCAATATATTAAAGAATGCCTGTTGGGATGTGGCTTTTTTCCACTTCCATGTATCATTATGTCGATTTGAAATTATCAATAAATTTCTTTCTTCTTCTTCTTCTTCTGGGATGTGGCTCAAAGACAGCTTGTTTCCATAACATACGAGGGACGTCCAGAAAGTAACGTTACCTACCACAAGTGTTAAAAATTGAAAAATGAATGGGTGTATTCAAATGAAATTTACAAGATAGGTTTCAAAACATGTCATTGAGGTCAATACATTTTTGAAGCCTAGGGACCAGTTTTTGTATACTCTCTTCGTATACCTTCCGCTCCACCTCCCGAAGCCATTTTTCGAGAACATCCTGGACCTCCTCGTCATTTGAAAATCGTTGTCCACCCAAAAACTCAAATTTCAATCTTTTCAATTTATTGAAAAAATGAAAATCCGATGGTGTCAAGTCCGGGGTGAGTAGTGGGTGACAATATCCCACCCAAATGAAACAAGCAGGTCCTGAGTGAGGCGGGCGGTATGAGGTCTAGCGTTGTCACGAAGGAGTGACACACCACGATTCAGCATCCCTCTTCTTTTGTACTTGATTTTTTTGTATCAACTTCTTGAGTGTCTCACAGGCATAAAGCCGACCAATAATTTCCCTTTCCGGTCCCCAAAGACAGATGCTATGATCTTCCTCCCTGAAAATTGAACTTAGAATTTTTTTGGTTGATGAAAAGTGGGTTTGGTTTCACTGTAGAGACAGCCCTTTTGACTGTGCAGTATAGTGACACACCCAAGATTCGTCATCAGTCACAAATGAGTCGAGAAAAGTTTCACACTGTACAAGAAATTCGCGTGCAGGCAAAACACCTGCGATTGGAGGACGAATTCTTTGACGCGTTGCTGTGACGATATTTCATGACGGACTGAGGCGTTTGATGATTTGTTTTGACCATTAGGAACTTCTCTGCCTACCAATGGTGACGACTCTAAAAAAACTATGTTTCCTTCGTCCCTTGTAACCTTACTTTCTGGACGTCCCAGTTAGTTATGTCATCAATCTGCATCATTTTGGTGCTGATTAGGAGCTCGAAATTATGAGCAATGTATAATCCCTATAGTTTTTAGAGTTGCAATGGGTTTCCAAAAGTGTCTTTCCGATTTTGCTGGACTTTCGAATCGAACTTCTCATTTTTACTAGGTAGGTATTTCATGCGTTAAAACATCAGGAAGGAATTGTGTTTTCCTTGCAATTAATGAAGTTTTCAATGCAATCAAAAACGGTACCTATATTTCATGTTGTAATGTGACGAGTACAAGTCCTAGTAGGAAAAGTTAATGATATGCGTATTCCTTCATTGTGACTATCCCTTCCATGTGTAGGGGAGTGTGATCGATCAAAAAGTATCGATACATTTCAAACGTATAGACGCCATCAATAAGATTTTTCAAACAGACTTTGGTTTGTGTTTCCTGTTATCGAGTGACTCTCAAGGACTTGAGTCCTTCCAGGATACCAATCGTAGTTTTCTTTATGATACAACGCTTTGGCGTATATGAATTTCGCTTTTTGTTTTGTTCGGATGTCTACAACTTAACCAAATAATACACCGTATGAAATTGTGTATTGAATGAATTGGAAGATAGTATTATTCGACTTGGCTTGTAAGACCATTTGGTGTCTTTGGAATGTGTCGTCTTCGTTAATTGCGCGCAGTACGCGCTGGAATTTGGTTTGATGTTATCGAAGTCGTTCGATCTCTAGACAGAAGGCGAGTACGGTGGAATGTAGGTCTGTGATTTGGGGTTCCAGCGAGCTTATGATGGGCCTTTCATTATGTACTGGACTCGCCACCGTCAGAACCGCGGACCGCTGAAAGTGTTGGGTTCTCTAGTGTCCTTTTCCAACGGAGATAGTTATGGCTTTCCGGCTAAGACCGCTTCAAAAGAGAAGTTTTTCCCTTCCGACGACCCCCTGACTCTTTAAATTGACGAGGGGAAAATGCGATGCGGCGGTGTGTAATCTAACCCTAGTAATCTCATTGGGTGAAAAGTGCTGGGTGCAGGACACAGGTAGCCGAGTCACAGGAAGCTGTTCTCATCTAAAAAGTTATTCATTACATTCCTCCCCTCCGAAGGGGACGGCACTAGAAGGCTTTAGACTACCGAGTTTGGGGATCGTCAAAGTTCCCCAGCGCACCTGCTAATAATTAGCTTCATAACTAGAAAGAACACTTGAACAAATTATAAATTCACGACTTTGTTCTTGACGAGGGCTCTGTCACTCTTGTACGAGAGTTACAATGTCCTCATTCACGTAACAGTTCACTATAACGGCTAATCTATAATATTCGCCCAGAAGACCAATGTAATAACAAAACATGTCTATGTTGTTGATACAACCTTGAAGGAAAACGAAATCCTCACTCAAAAATTGGAATTGGATGACAGTAATGAAAAACCATTGACAACAGGTTGTCACCCCCGTCTGTCTTGTTTGGGACTTGGATCCAGAAATCACATATTATGACAGTTTATGTTTTAATTAATATTTCATTACTGCTTGGCTTGAATACTTGGGGAGTTTACCTTGTGGGAGCATTCTACATTCTTTGATAAACATAAATGTACTGTTGGAACTGGTCTTTATTTAAACCATAATATGGCAATAATGAAAGATTAAGTAATTAATTAACCGTAGGGTTGTTCTTTCGTGGCCTTTTAACTCTATTGATCACTCGTAGTTAGGTTTATTGCTCTGAAGAGTAATATGAAAGCCACCTCATTACGTTGAATTATAACATTCTGCAGAATCTACTTGGTTTCATCCGGAATCTGCAGGAGAAATTAGGGAATATAGTCACCAGTGATCATTGGAAAACAAAAAACTGCAATCAAATTGCTACATTGGTTCGATAAAGCAATTGTTACAAAAACCTTCGTATCTCCGAAACTATCAGTTGCAGATAGTTAAAATTGGTCTCGTTCGAATCCGAATTAAATTTCTTATAGAGATTAACATCTGGAAATTAGACTCTCCCGCACCCAAGTGAAGTTTGGGTTGGATATGTCCTCAATTCAACTAACCCATTTTAAGGAACTTGTGAAACTTGGATTTTTCGTGAGAGATTACGAAGGTTTTCTTTCAAACAAGTTTGATGTCATTAACAGGGCTCCGTTGGGCATTTGCCTCCCAAATGTGTCTGTACGCCTTTAGTTTGTACTGCGCTAGCGTCAGTTAATTAACTAGCGTTTCCAATCGTCGCAACTACTACAACGGAAATAATAATAAAAGGAACAGCTTTCAACATTTGATTGGAACTTGGCTGTTATTTGACGATATGAGCGCCAGTATCAGGTTATATGAAACTAGTGCGATGTTATTTTCGGTGACGGCTGGCGAGCGAGGAAAAAAAAAGTATCTCGAGTTGTCGAAGGGCAGAGAGAAGGGTTTTGTAACAGATGGCGTTTCGGCAAACACTGATGCGTTGACGGATTTCGCAATATGTTCTTTCGTCCATTTCTCCCTGCATGGGGCGATCCTATTCACAAATGAAAACGGTTTGTGAAGTGTACAAAAAACGAATTATTTCAGCTGTGTGTTGATGGGGCCTCTGAGCATATTGGGGCCCTGGTGATATTCTTTAGTATCATTTCTAAGGGCGGGTATCGATTTATCAATTAATCGCAATAATCAATTAATCCCCCAATTAATTTTATGTATTTACAAATGTTTGACTTTTCCACAATCGATTCGACATTGTTGCCACACTTGTCAGTCATCAGTTATCCATCGCCCTGGCTCTGGCAATAAATTTGATAAAAATTCTTCAAAATTCGTCGGTTAATCATTGTATCAGTACCACTAATTGATAGACACATCAATTAATCGACGACAAAGAAATCGATTAATCGTTGTTTCTATTATTTAGCGACAATTGATATATCTATCAGTTATTTGATGTACCTATCTATCTATTAATCGATTGCCAGTAATCGAAGTTTTGTAGTTAGATACCCATCCCTAATGATTTCCTGTTCTTTCCTGCTGTATATTTTGTATTCCAAATTATAATAAAATATTATTTTACCAAGCCTTGTGTATCCACACATGTTAAGCCACGAGGAGACCATGCGATTGGAGTGACGTTTACACCAAACGGAGTGAAGGATGCAAAGTTCGTTGTGGTTTTTTGGTTTATTATCTTCGATAATGAACCATTGGAATCGCCCAAAGAAAAAAAATTTTTAACCCCCCCTCAAAATTTGTTGGTTTACGTTTCAAGATACGTAGATTCAGAAAATCGAATAAAAAAAAATCCGTCCGTCCGCCGTACGCCGTACGCCGTCCGCCGTCCGCCGTCCGCCGTCCGCGCCACTTTGCCCAGTTAGCGTTGAGTTAAAATTACGAAATTTTTTTTATGGGTTTCGACCAACCCCACAATGGTCCTCGAAACTTTTCATAACCCTAGGTCAAGGGGAAGGGGTTCAAAACGAATTTTGAAAATTTGAAAAACTCATATCTCGAAAAATTCATATAGAACGGTATGTTTTTTATTTCATATTTAGATAGAGTTTGTTCCGTAGAATTTTTTAAGACCATCCGCAGCTTTATAGGACCAGCCGTTCGTTCACAATGACGGCTCAAAGATTGTGCCTCACAACACGATCGTGACTCAAACTGTTGAAATACAGGTCCATTTTCATACTAACAAGCTCTTTGGAACATCATATGGCTTAAGTGATGTGGAGTTTTTTGTTCTGAAATACGTTTCGTGCTACGGAAATGAAGGTAATTTCGAATGTTTGTTGGTAGGTACTTCTTTTGTAGAAAAATAATTTTTCTACGTCTAATAATTATTATTACCGACGTAGTATTAAAAACCTCAGAATTATATCGTATTAATTAATCATAATTAATAATAATAATTATTATTATTAATAAATACAAATGATTAATACCTAAAAATAAATTATAATCATTTTCACTAGGTTTTTTTATTCGATTTTCTGAATCTACGTATCTTGAAACGTAAACCAACAAATTTTGAGGGGGGGTTAAAAAATTTTTTTCTTTGGGCGATTCCAATGGTTCATTATCGAAGATAAACCAAAATAAACCAAAATCGTCACGAAAACTGTTGACGAAAACTGTTCAGCAGTTTTTCTGATTTTAGTTCATTTCTGATGATTTTCGCTTACAACCGATTCGTTGCTACGGAACTTTATCTTCGCCAGTTATCATCGTACAAAAATCGTTCACCACTCGTTGGATAGCTCTCGATTTACCTAACCATATTACGTTAACCACTGCGGAGTGCGTGGCCGACAAGCTGCGGTATGAGCGTGATTGTTTAAATAATTGTTTACACACAGGTGATCATTCTCAATAATTTATATTGACAAAATTATGACCATCAGAAGTGAAGTTGTTCGTTATTGGAAATAGGTAGGTACTTTACAGTTTGATGTTATGTACTTCCCAGTTTCGGCCCTGATCATCCTAGAAAGCTGATACTCGGCATACAAACTCTTGAGGGAACTCTAAATTCGAATTATGATATGCGCATGACTTGATACGAAGTTTGTTTGCACACAACATGAAAATGTCTCAATGTGTTGCAGACTCGTATGCAAGCGTTTACTTTGGCACATAACAAAAAAATCGTCACGAAAATCGTCACGAAAAATCGTCACGAAATTTGCTCACGAAAATTGTCCCAAGTCGCCGCAATGATGATTATGACCATCAGAAGTTTGTAAAAATACTTAACTTATAAATAAAAAGGTGTTCTTTCATTCGATTTTCTGAATCTACGTATCTTGAAACGTAAACCAACAAATTTTGAGGGGGGGTAAAAATTTTTTTTATTTGGGCGATTCCAATGGTTCATTATCGAAGATAATAAACCTAAATGAAGTACGAGGTACGCGGTGTAGGTGTGGGAGGGGGCGCAGAGACATAAAAGGTCTCGTCGTATGACGCACTAGTTGGCCTCCTGCCAGCCGTATTACGTCATACGCTCGTGCGTCATAGACTCTGACGTACTTGTTGGCCTCCTGCTAGCCGTCTTACGTCATACGCTCGTGCGTCATAGGCTCTGACGTACTTGTTGGTCTCCTGCCAGCCGTCTTACGTCATACGCTCGTGCGTCATAGGCTCTGACGTACTTGTTGGTCTCCTGCTAGCCGTCTTACGTCATACGCTCGTGCGTCATAGGCTCTGACGTACTTGTTGGCCTCCTGCTAGCCGTCTTACGTCATACGCTCGTGCGTCATAGGCTCTGACGCACTTGTTGGTCTCCTGCCAGCCGTCTTACGTCATACGCTCGTGCGTCATAGGCTCTGACGTACTTGTTGGCCTCCTGCTAGCCGTCTTACGTCATACGCTCGTGCGTCATAGGCTCTGACGCACTTGTTGGTCTCCTGCTAGACGTCTTACGTCATACGCTCGTGCGTCATAGGCTCTGACGTACTTGTTGGCCTCCTGCTAGCCGTCTTACGTCATACGCTCGTGCGTCATAGGCTCTGACGCACTTGTTGGTCTCCTGCCAGCCGTCTTACGTCATACGCTCGTGCGTCATAGGCTCTGACGCACTTGTTGGTCTCCTGCCAGCCGTCTTACGTCATACGCTCGTGCGTCATAGGCTCTGACGTACTTGTTGGCCACCGGACGGACGGTTTTTGGTTTATTATCTTCGATAATGAACCATTGGAATCGCCCAAAGAAAAATTTTTTTTAACCCCCCCTCAAAATTTGTTGGTTTACGTTTCAAGATTCAGAAAATCGAATAAAAATACCGGGAAGATGAAAACAAAGTAGTTTTTATGATGGGCGTCTGGGGGGTTGACCGACCGTTTCAGACGCGAAGTTTAGTGTTTCTCCTAAACCTTTGCGCGCTCACTGTGAACGAACGGCTGGTCGTACAAAACTCCAATTGGTCTTAAAAAATTCGTAATTTTTCAGGTCATTCAAAAGTGAACTAAAAACTACACCGTTTCATGTGAATTTTCAGAGATATGACATTGTCGAAATTTCAAAGTTCGTTTTGAACCCCTTCCCCTTGACCTAGGGTTATGATAAGTTTCGAGGATCATTGTGGGGCTCGTCCAAACCCAGAAACCAAATTTCGTAATTTTAGCTCAACGCTAACTGGGCAAAGTGCCACGGACGGCGGACGGCGGACGGCGTACGGCGTACGGCGTACGGGTGACGGACGGATTTTTTTTTATTCGATTTTCTGAATCTACGTATCTTGAAACGTAAACCAACAAATTGTGAGGGGGGGTTAAAAAAATTTTTTCTTTGGGCGATTCCAATGGTTCATTATCGAAGATAATAAACCAAAATCCGTCCGTCCGCCGTACGCCGTCCGCCGTCCGAGGCACTTTGCCCAGTTAGCGTTGAGTTAAAATTACGAAATTTGGTTTCTGGGTTTGGACCAGCCCCACAATGATCCACGAAACTTTTCATAACCCTAGGTCAAGGGGAAGGGGTTCAAAACGAATTTTGAAATGTTGAAAATTCCATATCTCGAAAAATTCCCATCAAACGGTATGTTTTTTATTTCATATTTAGATAGAGTTTGTTCCGTAGAATTTTTTAAGACCATCCGCAGCTTTGTACGACCAGCCGTTCGTTCACAATGACGGCTCAAAGATTGTGCCTCACAACCCGATCGTGAATCAAACTGTTGAAATACAGGTCCATTTTCATACTAACAAGCTCTTTGGAACATCATATGGCTTAAGTGATGTCGAGTTTGTTGTTCTGAGGTGCGTTTCGTGCTACGGAAATGAAGGTAATTTCGAATGTTTGTTGGTAGGTACTTCTTTTATAGAAAAATTATTACCCACGTAGTATTAAAAACCCCAGAATTATATCGTATTAATTAATCATAATTAATAATAATTATTATTAATAGTAAATACGAATTATTAATACCTAATAATAAATTATAATAATTTTCAGTAGGTACCTACTTGATAAAATTGTTAATAATTAGTGATAATTGATAATAATAATTAATCTAACATTTAGGATCTAGACATTTAGACCTAGTGATCTAGACAGAAGGGTGATCTGTACAAAGAAGATAATGAACCGTTGTGTCAAGAATTTGCAGAGTTTTTCTTAATGGAGGAAAATGAAATACCCAAAAATGACATAATTAAAATTACTCCACTAACTGGCACTAAACTGTACTTTTGAACTGGAAATGACTCGAGTGTTTCAGAGCAAGAAAATCGATGTCACAAAACCATGCCTCGTTTGAACCCGATGTTTCTCAGTTTGAAAATTGGCTTGAAGTTCGATACATTCGTCATTCCTCAGGCCTGGAACTGAAGTAGACCATTATCTTCAAGGCAAAGAGCGTTGAAATCAAATTTTCACCTTATTTTCGAAGGATACGCGTCTCCCAATTGAATTTCGGACAGTTGCACACTTCGAATAGTTTGTACGTTCCTCATAAGAAGGTCATTGGCCGGTGCAGTTCCCCGGCACCCAGGCCTTGAACAGTGTACTGACAATCCGTTCAAGGCCAAGGCTATCGATCCAACCCCAAAACTGACTCCCGCCCTCGGGCTCTTCTTTCATAAAGGGAAAACACGTAGGGACAGTTGATATTTTTCTCGAGGTATTTCTACCTCTACGTGGGGGGATCAGTAAGTTACCCTCGTTCTTCCCTCCAAGTGACAAATGAGATTTGCCGACAAGATTAAATGTCATGAGGGAAGTAACTAGAACGAAACACCGGAAGAAAAAGGGATATGGTTCTACACGACATGACACCGCCACTCTAATCTGGGTACTGTGGAAATTCGTTGGCCCAAAAATGTACACTCTCACTGAGTAGAACTAAACATCTGGTGCGACTGGTCCTCTCAAACCATTACCGCTCGGAAAATAACTTCGAAGCAAATGGAGCCGAAAAATATTTAAATAATAAACCAAAACAGGTACATTATAATTGGCATTGCATTTGTGGAAATGCAATGATTGGTTCAATAGTGCACTAAACTATTTTAATTATTAGTATTGATGTATTATTAGTGTTGATTGACTGATCGCAGTCAAAAAAAGGATGCGAAAAAAGTTTGTATTTGAACAAACCTATTCATGGATCATTTTTGAGCATCATGATTACGAAATTTGTCTAGTCTCCGAAGAACAAAAATACATTTGTTAACGTAATTTATATAACGTACATACTCTGTAGAATTATTCTTAGGAATACAATTGACATTGTTGGCGACAGTGCCCACCCCTAAGGAATGATGTTTGAAATCGGCGGCTCCTTATCTCACAGAGTTTGGTCCATGGACCTTTCTCTGATTTCTATCCCCTGTTCGCTGAAATGCCTCAGTAACTCTATGATTTTGATTAGGTGAAACCCTCATCATACTGCCACGCAGGATTCATCTATCGATATTGGGTTATTTTTCATGACTGCTAGTGCAGGATTTTGAGAGTGGTGTTTCAGGAGATACCTGAATAATTATAATTTTGTTTTAAGTGAGTTTTCGAAGAAAAGGAAGCTATTGTTCTCAGTCCAAAATTTTTAAAACTCGAATTTTCCACAATTTTCATACCAAAATACGCAGACCAAATCATACCAAATCCCCAGACCATCTGAATTTAAACTGAACTGTATAGTTTTTAGTTCATATTTAAAAAGTGTTCAATTTTTGGCATTTTTTAAGACCATCCGGAGGTTTTTAAGACCAGTCGTTCGTTCACAACGAGGGCTTAAAGTTGGAGCAGATCGAAAGTCGCCAACACAAGGGTGAATCATGCGGCAGCCTGTCGGTTCAACGATCATACTGACCCAGCTAATTCGAACAGCAGAGGGTTTTCAAATATCGTGTTAATTAATAATGATTAATGATATTTAGTAATATTATTCTAACTAACATTAATTATTAAGCAAATAATAATTAATGATAATTCACATTAATAAATATTCAATCATTTTGTGATCTAGGCAGGAGGGTGATCTGCACAAAAACATAATAAACCGTTGTGCCAAGAATGTACAGAGTTTTTTGTTCCAATTTTCGTCGTTTGCCCATTTGACCTTGATGTTCCGAAAGACCCTTCGAGAATCTTCGTGATGGAAAGAATTCGATATTAAGACAAAATAACTCCCGGCATGTTTGGCATCCCATCGTATCTCATCGACTTCCCCGAACCCAGTTCATCATCCAGTTCACGTCACATACAAAGTCGTCTCCGGGAACTGGGCGATTGAAATATGAAATGCCGTAATGGGATTAAAGGTCTGAGAGGATATGAGAGAGTGATTCCGAGAGCAGGAATGTACGGCAGGTTCGATGCCTGTCACGATAATAACTGCACGGAGAGGACCGAAACCGAACGAAATCGTGACCCCTACAAAGCGTGACGTCGAAAGTGGTTCCGTCGAGAGTGATAATTGACAATTAAGCCGGTTCACGAAGTTACTGTTCCCGTTAGCGGGGAACAATGGCGATAATAAGTCATGGTAGGTATCACAAAATATTCCTATTGTTGCCGGGCAGCGGTAATACGGTGTAAACCGAGGTAGAACAAGCACCTATAAAATACCACCATTTCACTGCACTTATGACTTAATGACTCCGACAATTTGCGTCAATTGCTGCGGTTAAAGTTGTAAGTCCACGATCATTTTCCTCGAGACGCAGTCACCTTAACGTGAACAACTCAATCAAACGGATGTGTTGTTAGGAAAATGTGGTAAATTATTGTAGGTAAAACGCCTCATATCAATATTATGGTGAGTTGAGGCGTTTTATGGTTTATGGTTAGAATTTCCCCCAATTCAGGTTCGAATTTTGAAATTTGGACTTCACCATCGAAAAGGCCAGGTTCAAAATATGGGGGTTCCGTCAAAACCCCATTTGCGTAAAAATTGGACTTGAGGCGTTTTCATTTAACAGGGCAGTAGTGGTAGCACTGTTTTCCCCATGGTAAATCCCGAGTCATGGATAGGACTAGACTCTGATTAGTTAACATGCAGTTCCAGAGATTGATAAACAGTATCAGATTCTGCAACTCCAACACATTTTAACCACTGACTAACTTTAATCTGTGAATAGTTAGTCAGAGGTTTGACTGAGCATTGGAAAACCGGCCCTAACAATTGAGATGACAACCTCACTTGATTCATCTAAATTCTCCATATGATTGCCATAAAGAAGAGTATAACAGAGAATTCAACCGGAGAGTTTCCCCTAGCGGTACAACCTTCTCGAGTATCGAGGACGTGAACATTGTGAAGGAGTTCGTTGCCGAGCGGTCGAAATAAAAAGTCTGACAGTCTCCTGAACTCTCAGCCGACCAGTGCGGGTCTCCAGGGCCTTCAATGGGCCCTTCAGTGGCAACCAATTACCCGTACCAATTAATGTCCCTTTTATTGGTCACGTGCTTCTCCCCTGGGACGCCGCATGACACGCTCAATAAAACTTCAAATTTATAGCTCTAATTGAGTAAATGGTTTAGAACACCACCTTAAGGCTTCAAAGGATAACTTTGATATTGAATTCCCCTTCAATTTTCGACCTCCAATCATATAACCATAATATAATCAGAAAGTTCATTACGTGGATAGAAAGTTTGGGAACAGCAAGGAATTTGCTACAAACTTGCAAGAAGTTGGATTGTACTCGTACTTGGTTACTCCATAGCTCGGTTCCTTTTAGCGATTTTCGAAGAAAAGAATGGCTAAGTTTGTAGGTGGGCAGAATAAGGCCACTCTAAGGGGGGTTTTGGGGAATTTTAGGGGGGGGGGACTGATAACGGAATGAGATATCGCAATTCCGACTCACCATCATGTTTAGGGTTGAAAAATCTTTACTCTGAGGTGCTACTCTTCAAAATGGAGGCGAAAATCTACAATTCGTAAAATAGAGACATTGTACAAAACAAAATCGCTCTTAAAGCCGTGCTGCATGACTGGATTTTTTTTTCAACGCCATCGTGGCTTCTTAATATTTTCAAAAATGTTTTTTAAATCTAAAATCTTATGTTGATTTTAGGAGTAGGTACCTATTAGGTTATTGTACATGCAGGTACAAAGGCTTTCAATAAATTTAAAAAAGATCGTTTACCGAAAATTTAAAGAAGCAAAATTGACACGACACCTACAACTTTTTTGTAACGTTTTATTGAAGTCTCAAAACCTTCAATATCAGTTTGGGTATCCGCCTTGTTATTCCGCTAGTCACCGGACGGTGAGAGGTTTCTTCGATGATTTGCAACGTCATAATTACAAGAGAAAATCGCTTGTACTTGTGATGCCTCGTTTGCGTTGTTCGTTGCCGAAGAAAACGGCAAACGCAGACAGTTCGCTGTCCCGTTACAGCCCCCGTTTTTGCTCTCAGTCCGCGTCCATAGAAAAGGCCATTGTTAGGTGCGTTTCGGAAGTCTGACAGATGATTGAACTTTTTCGCCTCCACAGAGTACCGAGTTCTGCGAGACCGTACAGTTCGGAAACGAGGACTTTTCAGTCGTCTGATCTGCTGTCCGAAAGGAGGAAGAAACGATCTTGTGTCTCGATTTTGGTCCAAATTGTGCGAATTTCGCTCGCCCTGGAGGTCATGTTTTTTGTACCAATTCAACCTATTTTACCGAGTCTTTAAGTCGTATCAGATACTGCACAGAAAAAACGGATTGTCACTAATGAAACCCGTGTCAATTACCTATAAGTATAGGTACGTACGAGTTGGTTTTCTCTCATCAGGTCAGAAACATGTTTTCTTTCTTGCTCTTACTTTTTCTGGCATTTTCACATTACAGATTATCAGGTCCCATTCCGTTTTTACGCATCATCCACCTAAGTTACTTTTGTTTGGCCAAAACTTTGAAGAAACTGGTTTTGATAGCAAACGCCTCAATTGTCAATACTCATGTCTGAACTGAAAAATTTCGATTTTCTTCGTTTCCCCTCAATCATGTTAGCTTTTTGTGATGGATATTCTGTGATGGAGATTTAGGGGGGAAAACACGTGGAAACGCGATGGTGAACTTCCAGCCTCAGGTCTATGCTCTAGTCGGCCCTTCAAACTCCCCTGTTCGGCAAACAAAGTGGATGGCTGAGGCTTCTGTTTGGTTTCGAGAAGAGAACTATGCAAATGAGCTGGGAAGGAGATGGGCCTCTGGTGCTATGGAAATCCTCCTGCTTTTGTGCGGTTAGGCGTTTTCATACGAAGTGAGGCCCCTATAGAATGACCATCCTGGTACCTGTAGTCGGATTCTCTTCCACATCCGAGATGGTGACATTCAAATTCCCCTCTGTGTCTTTCATTTTGCTCAGATAAGGTACGAAATTGGTGGACGTGAAGCCCACAAGTCGAACGCAACGCTTCTGCCTGGAATGGACGCTCACATTACTTTAGAATATCTAAAATTACAAAGACTTAAAGCGTAAAAATGAAAGATCAGTCTTTATATTCACTAAAGGAAACATCCCCCCAGCATTGCCGCATTTGCAAATCTTCCTCTCGATTAAATCGATTAAAGCGTTACAAGAAATCCCCTTACAGTCCCAGAAACTAGCTTTTTACCAACGAGCGCAGTAACTTCTTACTTAACTTCTTACCAGTAACTTCTGAAGGTGGGTTTACTTCCGTATTTTGGAGCCTGCTCACTGCTGCGCCAAAATCAAAATTCAATATTTCATGTATCAGCACTTAGTATTTAATATCTGACAACACCGTAGGAATTGAGGTTGCACTCAAAACATAACAAGCCCCATAACTATTACATGGTCTGAACCCAAGGTAAATTGACTTCTGGTTCCACATCAAGGAGTTCTCCTGAGAATATTCTTGTAATGCAGTAGGTGTTCTAGATCCCGCAGATCATTGATTTTTTATATGCGCGGTGAAACGGAAAGACCGCAAGAAAAGCCAGGAAAAGCCATGTTTGATATTTCAATGGCTGCTGCGTCACTTCTTCAGGAGCACTCAACTATTTCGCGGTCGTCTCATGGACCGGAAGCTGCCGTCGTTCGTCCGTCTAATCCCATACAGAATTCAATCAATTTCTCTTTTGTATCCAATAAAATGAAGAGAAAAGAACGACACCAGGAAACCGTTAGAAACCCGCTCCCTACCGCCCAATCACGTATAATAGGAATATTAAATTAAAAAAATAAATAAATAAACTCGTAATAAATGGATCGAGTTTCATTGAATGGTTGGGTGGGTGAGCGAGAGGAGGAGGAGGGCGTTATTTGCTTGTTGGAACGTGGAAGTCGGAGTCTGAACAGGTTCCCGAAGTATCTGGTTTAGTTGGTTCTTCTGTAAATCAGAAGGCGGAATCAGTATCGACAAACTGGTCACGAACGGCGAACATCAAGTTCACTCATGCAATTACTGTGGTCACCCGCGGTCAGCCTAAACGCAAAGGGAAATGAAGGAGGGTATTTTATTGAACCTCATTATCCGACGCCTACCATCGTTAAGATAGTTTCTACGAGCACTAGTTTCTATTCATATACAACAACTAGTTACCGTACAATCTGAAGGTTATAGAATGTACGGGGCGTGGAAAACCTATTCCAATTAATATTATAGAAGGGGAACAAAAACAAGAGAACAGTGAGAAGATTGATATACAACCAGATCACTAGACAGGTTGCCATTTTCAAGGAGAACAATTACCTACATTACATTTTGTTGTTAGATACTTGTTATTATACCATTGAGTTTACCTATTGCGTTTAGCCATTTACTTTATATTAATTAATAATTATCATTACTTGGATTACTGAAGAGACCCTCAGTGGGATAGTTTCAGACTCCCGGGCCCTCGGTCACCTTCTCTAATAAGCACACAATGTTTCATCTCAGTATTCCTACTATTTTGTATAGTTCAAACTCACAAGATAATGTCCGTCGTTCCGTACGCCGTTGTAAAAAAACCTTTCACAATTCTACGTCAATGAAACATTAAAAAAAATTGATGGGGGGGGGGGGGGTTAAATTTATTGCAAATAATAAATCAAAATGGCCAATATTACAAAATTTATTTCTTTTTATGATGTGTTTTATATGTGGTGTCTCACTTTTTGGGTCTTGTTGCGCCTGTTTGTGTCGGGTCAAATACGGTGGTCTAATTTTGAGAAAAAACCCTGGAAATTCTTGACACAGCGGTTTATTATCTTCTTTGTGCAGATCACCCTTCTGACTAGATCACTAAATGAACTATTATTTTTATGAACTATCATTAATTATTATTATCAACCAACAGGCTGCTGTATGATTCACCCTCATGTTCTGATCCAAACTTTGAGCCCTCATAGTAAACAAACGGCTGGTCGTACAAACCTCCGGATGATCTTAAAAAATCCAAAAATCAAAACTCTATTTAAAGGTGAACTAAAATCTATACCGTTCCATCTGCATTTTTTGAGATATGCATTATTCGAAATTTTTAAAACTTGTTTTGAACCCCTTCATCTAGACCTAGGGTTATGAAAAGTTTCAGGGATCATTGTGGGGTTAACGCGTTACTCAAATAAATATTTTTTTGTTGGTTTCCATTGAGCTTCCAGGTTCGGATTGGATTCGCCTTAAAAGGCATAACGGGAGAACGCGGCGTGACCTTGAGAGGTTGCTTTTGTAATAATTCTATTCGTATATGAAAAATTGCTGGTTTATTATTCATTCGCCTCAACTCTTAGTGGGAGGAAAAAAACGCGTTGTCCGAATCAGGAAACGAACAAACAAGTTCTCAATGAAATCTCATCATTTCGACTCGCAGTTCGATTTGTGTAGGTTTGATGTTTCGATGTAACTTGTATGAAATTTCTCATTTCTGAGTCATGTTTCAAGTTATTCAGTTACCTACATCCGACTTTGGCTGAAATGGTGAACATTTTTGCTAAATAACCTTAGTTCTACTTATATGGGACCCCTAAACAAAAGATTGAATATTTGTTTATATTCACCGATCATTATCAAACTACGATAATAATCCAACTACCTGATATTGATGAAACCTCACTCCGCTACCCACAATGTGGGGAAATTATTGTTTTTCTCGGGCACGAAGGAATCTGTTCATGTTTCCGATTGGCACATTTACAGAAGGATTTCAAATCAGATTTCCCTGAGATACACCATCATTTCAGTACTTAGTACATTTTTACCTGCGTGTATCAGCGTAGAATAGAAACCAAATATTGAAAAAATAAAATAGCCCACGTGGGAATCGGACACGTGATCTCCACGATAAATAGCACCGCGCTATAAGCACCTCTGATCGAATCACAGATCACAGGTCTATTCAGCCTTATGAGGATTGATTGATTGATAATATTTTATTGGCATAAAGGTACATACATCAGTTTAAATTCATGTGTCTTTAGATACATATGAACAATATCGGCATGACGGCCGTGGGTCTTGTCGTCTTAAATAGTATTGTATTTTGTGTCTTGGGTTTAGGGTAGGGAGATTAAATTTTCGCAAGAGAAAAGGGAAAAACAATTTAAAACTCTTAGGGTGCTCCTCAGCCTTATGAGGACTGTCGAATTGATACTGTCTATTTGTTGGTATATAACTAGCCTATTACCCTTGTTGCCCTGTGAACGTGATCAGGATCTTGTAGTTCAATTAGAATACAATGATTTTCGGTCAAAATTCAAATAATATTATAATATATTATGTCTGTTATATTTGGCGATAACGTAATGACAACAAGTACAAAGCAGATGAGATGATTGGATGATATACTCGTATTAACAAAATGGGTTTGCTTGCAACCAATGAGAACGACACGAACGCGTAGTGATCCTTGGAAAAGCCCACAGCGGGTGAAACAACTGAATGGCGTGTGAAACAACGTTGAAGAAAAACGGGTCACATGGTAGAAGTAATATACGACAGATAATACTGATTTGATATGAGCGTGCATCGAAAAAACTGGGCAAAGTGGCGCGGACGGCGGACGGCGTACGGCGGACGGCGTACGGCGTACGGCGGACGGACGGATTTTTTTTATTCGATTTTCTGAATCTACGTATCTTGAAACGTAAACCAACAAATTTTGAGGGGGGGTTAAAATTTTTTTTTCTTTGGGCGATTCCAATGGTTCATTATCGAAGATAATAAACCAAAAGACCAAAAGTGGTCGGTAGTAAGAATCGAGTCAGTTATAATCGAGTCAGGTATATACCAGAATATAAAATCGGCTTCTCTGGTCGTAGCCGATTGTATATAAATGGTTTTTCGAAGGGGTAAAGGGACGAGATAATTGCCTGTGTAGGATAATGGCCAAATGCCATGTTGGATTAGAATTTACAAGTTGGGAAAATAACTGATTTTGGAAAGTGAGTTTTTCCGTGGGTCAAAACACTTGACGGGACGGTGATAGGAAGGTTGAGAGCTAGTTAGTTTCGGAGGTATGAAAATAATTAGTGAATGAATATGAAATTGACGTAAACTGAGAAGCTGCGGCCGAACCCTTGTTAGTTCATTTTCTATGGTTGTTCGGCTTCTTTCCAGAACTGTACGGAAATCGGTTCCAACTAGAGAATATTTTACGGTGAAATTTCGGTATCCTTTGTTGTGCCTTTTTCCCTTAATGCGAGTAACCTACCAATTGGATGTACCTACCTATTAATTATTTTATATTACCTACCTTTTCAAGTATAATTTTTGTTTTTATTTCTGATGACAATGTTGTACTTAAATATTTTGTAGTGCCGCCAATTTTGTATTTTCAAGCTAATATTAACCCTTTCATGCTGAATTTTTCCGTTCACCATCGAACTATCCATTTACCTAAAAAGGAGGTGGTGAGGGGGGAGTGAACTGACAAATATTTGTGTAGGTAAAAATATTTGAGGTTGATGGGAAGCCTTTTACTAAAACAACTACGCGGGAATTGAGAAAAAAAGGGAATGGGGTAAAATGCGGGCGGAAGCTTTTAGCTCGGGGTTGTGGGCGTAGGACTACAAAAACACCTGCCTGAAGCTCGGGCTGATGGTCCAACGAGTTGCCCTTCCTGACGGCTCGTTAAGTGACTTGGTATGAAGGAAATTCAATTGAAAAATGTACTCTGTGTTAAATCTGAGGGGAACCATCTACTGCGGGGATTGCACTCTTGTCGAACTGTGTGCTCGACAATATGCCCTCCTAGAGGTACATCAACCCCGACGGACAGTTTTCGTGATTATTTTCAAATTTCTCACGTTTTTAGCTCATTTATGGTTTGAAATTGTGAAGTTATAATTTTGGGTTTTTTCAATTCTAAATTACTTACACCTCATTTATCAACTACATAGCATGAATGTATTCACTATTCATCCTTTTATAGTTATTTCACCTAAATAAAGTCAGGCCTCTATTCACAATAAAGCATTTTTATTATCTTAAAGGATGTCGGTACCTAGAAGTTACCTTAATTGTATGTTCGCAAAATTTTCAAAATAAAAATTAGCGAGAAGATGAAGGATTTTTCAACGTGAAGATGTAAATGAATGCAAAATGAAGGCGCGGAATTCCAGAGGGTTATTAAAACCCGATCACCTAGCCAGGCAGCCCTCTGACGTCATAGGCTCTTACGGCATAGGCTGTGACATACTAGTTGGCCTCCTGCCAGCCGTCTGACGTCATACGCTCGAGCGTCATAGGCTCTGACGTATGTACTAGTTGGCCTCCTGCCAGCCGTCTGACGTCATACGCTCGCGCGTCATAGGCTCTGACGCACTAGTTGGCCTCCGGCCAGCCGTCTGACGTCATACGCTCGTGCGTCATAGGTGCGTCTGACGTAGTGGCCCGCCTGTCGTTTGTGTTTTGACGTGATCTGAGGGAAAGGGTGAATCAAGGAAACAAATTTTTCCCGTTTCAGTTTATGTGCCAAAGCAAAGACATGAAAATGTCAAAAGAATGTCAACTCCATCCTGTTGTTGATACAGTCGAGAATTAAATGCTTGCATACGAGTCTGCAACACATTGGGACATTTTATGTCTCTTAAGAAGTGATTCAAGAACCTTCGAACAATGCTACATCACCTACTCCAGTAGCGTAGTTGTTATACTTAATTGTAGGGTTCATCATAAATTATGAAGCTTGCATTCGTATAGACAATATAAATTATTGAGAATGATCACCTGTGTGTAAACAATTATTTAAACAATCACGCTCATACCGCAGCTTGTCGGCCACGCACTCAGCAGTGGTTAACGTAATATGGTTAGGTAAATCGAGAGCTATCCAACGAGTGGTGAACGATTTTTGTACGATGATAACTGGCGAAGATAAAGTTCCGTAGCAACAAGTCGGTTGTAAGCGAAAATCATCAGACATTTTCGTGACGATTTCGTGTGACGCTTTTGTGATTTCGTTTTTCGAGTTATGTGCCAGAGTAAAGACATAAAATGTCAAAAGTATAAAGTTAAGAGTATGTTGTAATTCATTTAGCCCTCTACAAGTTAAATTTTGTCTATACGACAGTCCTTCTGGTGATAAATTAAATTCGGGAGTTGTCAGTGGAGTTTCGCCCACAGAAAGTCCTCCCCAAGTTGTAGAAGGGCTATTTTCTTTTACTTCTGCATCTCCAGTTTAAGATTTGAAGAGTTCATAAAGAAAATCTCATCTTAGTTTAAAGAAACTCGTCTGTCTGTGCTTCCACTGGGCTACTCCAGCGGCTACTCCAATTTCGATGAGATTCTGTTTGCGAAACGATGTCAAAGTTTCTCGTCATATTATAAGATATGAGAGTTCCTTAACTCATCTTTTACCTGGAATTGACGACCCATCGCGACCACACGTAAACGTATGTCCCGAACTAAGGAAACCCACAACTTTCCAAATCTAACGACATGAAAACGATTTTGAAATGAAATCTGATCGATTCAACCATTGGATATATATATCCAATTTTTTTAGAAGCCATTAATTTAAAATTTGCCTGAGTGAACGAGAACCAACTACTATAGAAATAACCACAACTTTTTTGGTCCATTATTGTTCTCTCCCTTGAGTTTGACTTTAAAAAACCTACTGTACAACTATTGACAGAAAAAAACTAGCTTGAAAAAATAGGTACCTGAACGATCACCACCCTCACAAAGTGCTGCTGATCCCTAGGCATTTTACGTACATGTTTGCAAGTAGCTTCATGGCCCAGGGATCAAAGATGTATTATACATTATAATATTGATAGCACCCATCACACAAACATTAAAATGATCTTAAAAATACATTATTGCAAAGTTGTCTTTCTTTGATCTTTAGTTTGGATAGTGATATGCAATGAGAAGGAAATTTTATTTTATTTTTATTTTTTCAACATGTTTAAAATAATTAGTGATTGAATATCAGAGGACCTTGTAAGAGTGAGTCAGGGTAGGTGGATGAGAGGCCCGTATGGCCCTAACTTGCCCTGATGGTAAATAGAATAATTCCAATCAATCAATCTTCCCACTTTTCTACTCCATCGAAGTTACTTCAAGAGTGATATTGCGGACTGATGAAACCTACGTAAACACTGATCAGCCATTATAAATATATGAACTACATCGAGGGTCTCACGGAAACTTCCCACATCGTCATTTCGGCAACTTTTCAGCAGAGTCAAAAAACCATCTGCCAATGACTATGTTTACTGAGTAATTCAGTAAAATAAATCGTGAGATTTAGTGTTACCTAACTTATACTTAGTTAGGTCGATCCGCTGGGAGAAGACGCTTCGAATGGTATGTACAATACCAAAAATATGTTGAATGTAGAATGGCCAAAAATGATGATGTGGGAAGTTGCCGTAAGACCCTCGACATACTTCTATGCTAGACCCTACGCACTACTTGAGGGCCTGCAGGAACTTGGAAAGTTTTTGAAGGATATCTCAGGCTGTGATTGACTTATACTTTTGAAGTAAAATTTTAAATTCACAATAATAATAAGAAAAAGCCTCGTCCTCCAATTTGTGAAATTCATTTAAAAAAAATTTTCATAGTGGCTAAATTTTTTAAATAAAAACACAAGACGAGGGGGCATTTTTGTAAGGCTAATAGACTGCCAAATGCAAACATCGCAGTTAAAACATGTAAAATGAGCAAGTAGGATCTCAATTTAAAAAAAAGTTTTTTCTCGATTTTTCGATAAATTTCTCGTAACCTGGGGACGCTTCTATAGGACCTTTTATTTCAAAACTTCAATTAAATCACAATCTGAAATATCCTTCAAAAATCGTCCAACCTAGGTCCTGCAGGCACTGCTGCACCAACTAGTTTCTTACATATTTTGGTAACTTTTGTAAATGACTATGATTCTTGTTATTTTGTTATAACTAGGAAAAATTTTGGGAAAAACTACTGGGATTTTGTTATAACTAGGAAAAATTGGAGGGAAAATTGGAGGAAAATTTTTGTTATAAATAGGAAAAATTGGAGCTTGTCGAATTCTTTATTCCATGGTTTTTTAAAATAGTGGTTTTGCACGTCATACAGCACGTGCTATTAAATATAATATTATTATACTTCATATTTTATATATTTTTAATGAACAAGGGTGAGAATCCATTTGCCACGTGCCAGTCGTTTTACGTACGCGATAAATCCCCCCTATCTCGCCCCCTTATCATCACTTTCCGTTTCTGAGACCGCTTCTGAGGAGAACACGGAAAGTCGAGAGGGCAAAAAAGTTGGTTTTTCATTGGTGTGAAATGGAAGGTGCGTGAGACTGCAGGTTTTATCTCCCGAACCCTCTGATAGTGTGAACATTTGCCGTTTTCCTTTCTCATCGTCCTCCAGTTCGGGGGAACGAAAAGTGCATGAGGCTAGTGAACTCAGTTGTAAATTCTGACGCGGTTTGAACATCCTGTGAATTTATTGATTTCTTTGCCTTCATTCGGCTTGGAATATTTGTAATTCGTGAGGTTTTGGAAACGTCTCGGTGAGGAAGTTTCGTTCTTACGAATAAAAGAATCCGGTTCAGTTTGGTATCGCCACCGGATTTTTTTCCCCGTTCCAAACGCGTGACGGCTGCTGGTTACACGTTTCAAAACAAAACCGTTTGTTGTCACCTCCGTGGAAAGGGCTTCGGAGTAAGTTTCCCGTGAAGGCGCGGAAAAAGGGCTGTTTACTAGAGTGCGTGACCCCCGTGCTCGTCATGATGAGACTTTCTCTGTAGTGTCCATGTATTTGTGTGTAGCTACACCAGCTACGGCAGTGTGTAGGTGAGTTAGTGCAGGGAAGACTGCAGCGATGGGAATTGAGCCTCCAACCGTCAACAGTCTCCCGCCGCGTTCCTTTTGTTGGGTTTAGAGACTTTTCAAAGCTTCCTCCTTCATATTTTCCCTTCCTTTGCCTTCCGATTCTTCTTCTTGGAACAGTCTCTGGTTCCGTCGCATACACACATTTTTCTGCATCCTTCAACCAAAACGACACTCGAAACATCAAATTATTACTCAACGGCTTGTTATTGCTGTTATAAGCTTCTTTGCTGACCCCCTTTGCAACATCACTTTGGTTGAAGAGGCAGAAAAATGTGAGTATGCGACGGAACCAGAGTCTGTTCAGAGAAGACAAAGAATCGGAAGACAAAGGAAGTGAAAATATGAAGGAGGAAGCTTTGAAAAGTCTGTAAACCCTGTAAATTTACAGACTAGAAGAAGAGCGCCTCCATGCATCATTTGACAACAAATTACAAGCAATGGTCACATCCCTGACTAACTACCTAGTACGGCCGCAAAGCGGTTCAGCTCCGTCAGTAGTCTGTAATTTTCCTGAGGGACCCTGGCAATTGGACAACCTGTGTGATACGCTGGCAAGAAGGTTTGGCAGTGACGGTAGGGCACTTTTGTATCTCAATCACAACCACTTTTTGAAATCTACACGAAACCTTATGTTTTTGTAGTTATGAGCGACTGGCGTCGCGCAACATTATCATTACTTAACACATTAAATGTAAATATTACTTCTTATTACATTACTTATTCACCTTCTTCGCATTCGGAAGCTGTGAGATTCACACAAAGAAGTAACTGCCTTGTTCAGAAAACTAATGAAACGAATTTATAGTAAATTTGAAGACTATGATACGAAGACAGAAGAAAACTCGATCTACTTACTACCTACTGAATAACCTTGAGGTTTTTGGCCGAAATAGTTTGGGTATGAAAATATTTACAACAAAGCGGTACGTACGCGTGACATGTATTTGGAAGCTTTTACAACTAGACTAATGGAGCTACGCAGGGCAGTTGAGTGCCTTGAGCAATTAGTGATGACACAATTTGGGTTATTCGAGTGATTTAAACCCCTGAAATGCCCCCTGTGTCAGTTATAGAATTGAAATGGGTCTCGTACAATTATTGTATTTCTATATTATACAGAATCAAATGTTTCTCATTATAGATCCGTTGACAAATTTTGTCAGTGGAAGTTTGATGTTGTGCGCCATCAATATCATCCAGTCATTCAACTCCGAAGTGCAAACAACCGACCCATCTCACGGAAGGACAAAGTAGTTTTCATCTAGGAATTCCGATTTTCCAACCGATCAAACGTGCATCAGTTTCAGCTTCAAACCATCTGTAGTGATCGATTGTGAAATAAAGCCCGCGTAAAATCTCCATTCTAAGCCGTAACAGCCGGCCCATTAGCTCAGTTGGTTAGAGCGTCGTGCTAATAACGCGAAGGTCGCGGGTTCGATCCCCTCATGGGCCACTTAAATTTTAAATTTTTTTCCTTGTATTCACGTAGGCACATGCAAGTAAAAATGCACCAAGGACTGAAATAATAATTATGGTCTACTCCAGGTATAACCTGATCAGAAATCCTTAATTCTGAAGATCCCATTGAATACCTATCTACTACATGAGTATTGTAATGACCGTAAAGCTTTATACAATAAAAATCACTCATAAAAATCACTCATTCAATACTATAAGAGTATTATGGTACTAGAGATATGGTAACATTGTTGGTACCAGAAGTGAAGTTACTTGACTCGTCCCAGTATTATAAGACATTGGAATCCCATTATAATCGTAGATGAATGACATTGTTTTAAAATTTTTAATCCAATCGAATTATACCTACATGTAAGACTAAATATGTTGTATATAAATGAAATTATTAAATGATCTTGTTTTAAAATTTTTAATCCAATTAATTTATAAAACCACACAAGTACAGTCAGTAATAATTTCAGAAAAGACTATCACTGAGCTAGTTCATGACACCCCCCCCCCCCTCCATTCAGAGATACCATCTGGTCTCCTGTTCGCATGATATTTTACCTCGTTACAACAGCTATTTCGTGGTGTTATGGGGTTTACAAGGATTACAGTACAATGATCTAGAACATAATAAAGAGTTTTTCTTTATAAGAAGGTTATTAAAAAAATTTCAAACTCAATTAGGAGTTGATTTCTAAATGATTCTACACAAAATGTGATGGCGAATTTCGCAGTTGGATTTCAGTCGAATTAATACGTGGGGTTCGTGCTTATAACGCGAAGGTCGCGGGTTCGATCTGTTCATGGCCTATTTACTTACTGGTTTATTCATTGTACAAAAGAACCACTTGAATCAATTGCGAACAAATTTGTTCTGGTGCAGTACGTGGGTCGACCCGACGTCACAGTGAAACAGCTCCTGTTGATTACCATCTATTTACACTATCAACGATAGATAATAATTGATAGTGTAATTATCACACACCACATTATTATGTTACCAGTAATAACGTGAGGCCTACGAATGTAAACAGAGGGTTCGTTGCTCTCCGGTGCCGTATAATAGGTCAATAGTTACTATCGCCCTTGTAGGCGTAGTCCCCGCGGCCTTTGGGACCGACCTCAGTCTCGAATTGGCCGTTCGATGTATCGACTATCGTCCGGAGCAGCCCTTGGCGCCGCTGTTCCCTTTCACAGGCCTCTACATTAATTATTAACGGTCTTGTCGCGACGTTAAATCATTCCGTCGGCCTTTCTTAAGGAGATTGCCGCGTACCAGGAATTTTATAACTAATTTATTTTCCTGTTAACTAACCAATTCTGAACCCCTCGACAAGGCCTTTTAAGTCCAGAGCCTTTTCGGTTTATTATCTTCGATAATGTACCATTGGAATCGACCAAGGAAAAAAATTATAAACCACCCTCAAAATTTGAGGGACTACTTTCCAAATTCGTAGATTCGGTATATCAAATAAAAACAAATCCGTCCAAAATTTGGTGTCATATCCCCGGGGACGTTAGGGGATAGACGAATGAGACGCGTAGTGGGGTTAAGCAACATTATTAGATTCAATTAGCAACATTAGTAGATACATGAAACATTTCATAACTCTAGGTCAAGGGGAAGGGGTTTAAAACGAATTTTGAAATATTGAAAACGCCATATCTCGAAAATGTAAAGTTATGCGGTGTACTTTTTCTTGTACACTTTTAGTTAGAGTTTAATTCAGAGAACTTTTTAAGACCATCTGTAGCTTTCTACGACAAGCCGTGAGATCTCAAAGGTTGAGCCAATGAAATGCCTTCAATAAGAGCGTGTGTCAAACGGCGGCAAGTCTGGTCAACGGTCTTTCTGGGGAATAGCTGATTCAAACAACATTGTTTTTTCCCACAGAGTTGCTTGCTCTGAGATACGTTTGTGTCTACTGAATGAAAGATATTTCGAAAATTAGGCGGTAGGGTTAGGTACTTGTTATCATATATTGGCGACGTCGGTAAGTACAGGGAGAAACCCCAGCATTATATCAAATCAATTCTAAATAATGTTTCATCATATGTAAAATTTTAATTCATCATTAAATATTATAAATGTTATGAATTTATACATTTTATAACCGTCACGGAGCTAGTTACTGACCCCTCGCCACGCCTATTTTTCACCTATTACTCAAAATTTTCCGTATAGTTGTAAGTCTCACAAGGTATTGTATACAGAGCAGTGATCTAGACAGAAGGGCGTGAGCTGTTTTGTTTTTCCTCATGAGCCAAACTCAGAGCTGAAATTTTGTTTCATAACCAGAGTTTACTTGTCACCGTTTCAATCTGCCTTGATGAAGTCCTTCTTTGTATCTGATATTTCCTACTCTATAGGCTGCAATACTACTATTCGAGTTCTGAGTTGATATAAATTTATGTATCTTTCTGTTTTGTCGTAACATACGTATAATCGGTTTCCTGCATGTCCAGATACTTCGTAAACCCGATCATTTACTTCTCAGAACGCTCTGAAACGTATTTGTATTGTCATTTTCCCATTCAATTCCCCTACCGTTCATTTACAGCCACGAGCGAAATATTCCGTATGTTTTAAAGCCTTTTCATTGTCCGCTGTCCAATCCAGTATAAAGGGGTTTTGATCACCCAAAGGTTTCCCAGAACAGACTGGACTTTCCTGTGAGTTGCGACGTTTCGATTACGTTTCGCCGTCCCTCATCAGGGGCTCTTAAACCCTCTTTGTCCTTCCCCCCTTCCCTCCCATTCCTTCCTTAACCCTCTTATGGAGATGATTTCTGGTTATTAATGTAATCCCCTTCTGACCCCTGAAATCCCAGTTCTCTGAGTTCTGGGGAAGTAACTTTTCATCCGAGCATCAGGGCCGAGTAATGGATTCAATTTTCAACTTTATCCTCGACGTTTAATTCGAGTAACTCGACGTCCACTGGTATCGGACCGTTGAATTTTCAATGTGGCTAAATCCCAATCAGAGATTGCGAAGCACTACGAAGAACAATTCTATCTGCTGCCTGAATGGGATTTTATACTATCATGTCAGATGATACGGGATTATTTATTGCATCGGAAGGGTCATAATATGACCCTTCCGATGCAATAAATAATCCCGTATCATCTGACATGATAGTATAAAATCCCATTCAGGCAGCAGTTGTTGGCCAGGAGTTCAAAATATTATTTTGAACTCCTGGCCAACAATTTGTACGTCACAATCACCAGGCCAAATTAAAGCTCCCATTTCCCCAGATTCCCCAACTATTCACGGTTGTTTAAAATGAAATCACGAGTTGTCCAACATGAAAGATTCAATGTTTTTCATACTTGACTGATCATCGATCAATTTCATTCGCAGTATGTTTGAATCGATTTTGGAATCAGTCCGGTGTGTTGAGCCTAGTGCCTTACTTCAGTCTGTACCCTTCTGTGTCCACTCCCTTCATACAAGCTGGAATCTGGCATCTCAGTATCTTTCAGCGAATTTCCCAAGGTTTCAAATATTTTGGCACACAATTTGAAATCACATTCCCGAAGTAAACGATGTACTCGTAGTATTCACTACAACGTAATACACGTTCGGTATATTGGCTTATTTCCATCATTTACCCACGATAACATACTGCGTGCCTGGAACTAAGCTTCTCTCGATCTTCCATACCCGTTATAATGAGTGTGTGTCTCTCAACATCACCCGTTATAATATATTATATCAAAGAGTATGAAGTACGTATTAAATCGAGTGTTCTCATTATACTACTGTATTTTATTGGCCAACGAGTTTTGTTGGAAACCGGTCATTAGTATTGTAATATTACTGTGGCAGGTTCTGACGTCACCTCCGCAATGTAGACTCAGTCTATAACCACACAATTCTACCTTTCTATCGGCGTCATTCATCAAACCGTCTCTTTAATAAACACTATTACTGCGACCACCTTCCCTTTAATTACAAGTATTGATTGGTCATAATCATAATTAACAGTTATGGGGTTCTATTAACCCAGAATCAACAGTATTGCAGTCGAAACCGATACCGTCAACTACATAGTTGATTCTGTCGGTTTCTGACAGAAATGGGATGATTGGATCTTTACATGCCGCTCATGTTTGAATCCCGAATACCACATTGAGAATCGAATTGAATCATAGAACGGTTTTATTGGGTACTGAGATTTATTTTATTTTATTTGATGCATATCATAGAGATTCTATCAAGTACTTATTATTGTTTCTTGTAAATTCATTAATGATCGTTCTACTCTGAAAAGACAAAGTTGGACTGTAAAATTATTTAGTGGAAATTATTCTAACGAGATCGACACGGAAAAAAAAGAAATCTTTTTCACCAAATATCTCAAGAGAAATGTTGTGTCACTGCCGCATGTCTGAGAACTTGTGCAAACACTTCGCTATCTCTCCCTTCGCTGCCAACCGAAATTTCTTAACCCTCGAGCGATGCAGTTGGTTGTGAGCCAGAGGAGGTCCGACCTACCGTGACAGTCATGCGATACGCTGTTTATTTAATGTCTGTCTCGAAATGTAAGAGCCACGAAAGAAAAAACACTTTTTATCATTGAAAGAAGGAGCAAAAGAGTGGAACGGGTTCGTGCTTATTTTCTGGCAAAAGTGTTAAATATGGCATGGAAAACTTGCATTTTCTGACTGGGTTATAACCGCGTGGATTTTCATGCAGTATAAATAAGTCGAAGGATTTTTTTTCTCCAGATTATATTCGTAGGATTCGTTTTGCTATTAGTATGAACGCAGGAACACCGGGAAATCTCATAATATGAGATTTCGAGCACAACATAATATGTTATCTTATCATGTTGTGCTCGAAATGCGTGGATAGACTGAGCATGCGCCAAGTGTCTCTTGGGTACCTGATAGTCGAATCAAAATATTTCACATTAGAGTCGCCAGCAGTAGTACTATCAAACTCCCTTGACCAAGCACAGAAGCTCTTGTTAGTATCCAATATTTTCCAGTAGTTAGTTTGCCTCTTCGGGACCTCCCTGAATGTTCTTACAGTCAGTTACGTCGATCTTTTGGCTTTGGGAAGATTGTGTAACCGTTTCGGTCACGTGCGGATTTCTACGTTGGAGCGAGCCAACTACCCAACGCAAAGATGCAGATAAATTTGAACCGGTCTCGTTTGTACTGTAATGTTGTGAGAAGTGCCTGCCATGAGGAAATAGAGTATTCTATAATATCTTGTACGAATATGTCTTCTATCGCAAAAATAATGTTACTTCTCTGTAGAAGAAATGTTCCGAAATGCAAGCAGAACTGAATATGTCGATGATACCATTTCATGTCCAAACTCACTACGTCTTGAAAGTGAGACTGAAAAAAAAATTTTTTCTTTGGGCGATTCCAATGGTTCATTATCGAAGATAATAAACCAAAATTGATGTTTCCAGGTAAAAGTGTCGTATCCACTCCTGTGGTGTAAGATTTATTACGTCTTCCACACTTTAATGGGTAGCGTCACCAACTCACCTCTCTGAGAGAGCTCGAACTTGTTTCTGTCATGAGATCACTCCTACCAACGTCCATCATCGCCATTACCCGGACAATAAATGTCTCTGTCCAGCATCCCATAACGTGTGTTTTTGGTATCCGTCCCTCACTGGCTACTGTCAGTCTACTATTAATAATAGGCCCCGAAGTAAAATTTATTAAATATTTCAAAATAGTGTCAGTTCTACCTACAAAATCGGTCCTCTCCCAATTTTGGACTACTCATCCACTCTGAAGTTGAAGCCTACACCTCACCAAAGAGACCCATTTTGAACTCCATATTGACTGGTCGGAGTAGAAAATTCCCACCTGCCCAACCACCGCGGTGCACCGGTTTACGCTTTGACTCTATTTCTCCACTTTATTCTCTATCATGATTGGTTTTTTTACTAAGCTCGACAAAGATTGATGCAGCCGAAGGTTTCGAAATTATTATGAAGCCGGCCGAAGGAAATATCTGACGGTAGGAAGACGGAGTGGGCCGACAGGTTGTTATGGCGGGGCTCGCCGTTCATAAACGATATTTCTCTGTAATAGCTTTCCTGGCAAAAACCACTCTTCAATACGATCTTTTGCGGTATTTCCGCCGCTTCATTTGACATACCCGGAGGGTGAAAAATCTCGATTATGTGACCCGTAGAATTTCACAATTATTGTGTCTTTCATAGGCTGGTTCGAACGCTTTACATACTCGTAATTTGTACAATGCACAATGAGTTTTAAAAATTAAAACTTTCAATTGTCGAATTCACATCTCCCGTTTAAATAAGTAGAATCCTGCATTTAATGTCGTCATTTTCCAAGTCCAATTCAACAAACGGCGAAATTATCCTTCAGAAGTAGTTTGATAGAATTTTCCTAAGGAGGGCTATGATCGTGGATGTTTGGAAGTGAGGCACCTAGTTCGTTATCTTCTTATTTTCTGGTTGATATTGCAATTCCATGTTATATTAGCCCTTTCGAATTGTTGTAGTAAGTTGAAGTTCTCAATAGGGTTGTAGTGGGGTTTCTTTTATTAGCGAATTTTCGAAGAAAAGGAAGCTATTGTTCTCGGCCCAAAACTTTTAAAACTCGAATTTTCGAACACTTTTTATACCAAACTTCGTTTCAGACCATCCTGAATTTACCGCCAAAATTATTTTTTGACTTCATTTTTCGCTGAACCCGGTGGTGAAATCAGAATTGCGATATCGTTTTACGCTCTCAAACTGGGGCCCTTCGAAGATGAAGAAACGTTGTTGTTACTTGAGGTGTTCTTCACGATTCATCTGCTCTAATCTAATAACGGGATGAGATATCGCAATTCTGACTTCATCATCGTGTGGAAATGGTACTTGAGGCTCTGAGAGCAGAATATGAGCCAGGAGTACGCTGAACAGAATCGGAAACCTGGCGAATTTTGGTGTACAGTGAGGTACGTAAGAAGAAGGAAGTAGGAATAGCAGAGGGTCATGACAGAGACAGACATGATTCCAATGGGCATCTAGATGCCACTATTTGATGTTGTGGCTGGGAGACCCCTGTGCGTCCTTGGTAGACCCAAATTGTGTATGTATGAATTACAATTAATTGTTAACTAATTCATACTAGTCAACCCCTTGATCGCCACCAAACTCTCAGTTTACAGTAATAATTTTCATCTTCCCCTCCGAGTTCATAAAATTGTAATTATTCCAAATAAGCCATTTCGACGGAATGAGCGACTTATTTGAGTTGAATGCAACGAAGCCCAATCTCCCGAGCGTAATGTTGACTCACGAAAAACATCAAAAGAACGCGAGGGGCAGAAAAGTAAATGGAGGGATTGGTCTGAAGTGACTGCAAACAGTCGCCGTTTCTCGAATTCATCTTGATAAACAGTTCGGGGCTTCTAAATGAAACGGAGGATATTAAAAGGAGCTGTATGACATTTTCTCCCCCGAAAATACCCCTCAAAGACTTTTCTTCGCTTTCTCCCCGATTTCCTTCACCCGGTTTTATAATGGAGAGAAATTTAATATCGCGGAAAACGATCCCGGAAACTAATTATCGCCTTCGCTCCCTTTAGTGACAGTATCGAAGAGGCTGGTGGGCGGGGAACAATCCTCTTGAAATGAGGACATTGATAATAAAATAATTAGTGAGAATTTTGTGATATCAACTTAAGTTGTTGGGCGGATGTTGGGGAAACCTCACAAGTTTAGACGGCTTTGAAATCAGCAAACTGTACTTGTACTGTTCAGTCAATTCTAGGATCAATTTTATAACTAAAATTTAGTTGGAAGCCACTAAGTAGCAGTTATGACTCCCCTCGATTTTCCTCAATGCTGATTTAGTGAACAGAAAATGGGTACATTAGAGCTCATAGTAATGTCCTCTGTATTACAGCGAAAAAGATGTTTTATTTTATACCATTATTAATAATAATTAAATGTTTAAATACAGATATTTCTGTTTCATTCATTTTGATAAATATTTGAACTCTTTAATCATGTAGTGGCTGTAAAATGTGAAAAATCAAATCATGGGTACTTCTTACTTCAATAGTCAGATTCAAGGGTTTCAGATTCATAATGGAGACTTTGGCAGTTTGCCCGGAGCTCATCCAAAACTCTTCTTACTGGCAAACATTAAACAAATTTTGAAGATGTCGTGTTTGCGCAAAAATATTGAGTATGAAGAGCATTGTGAGATCATGCTAAAAGAGGGCGATCAATATTTTTTGGGGCCCTCATTACTTTTCTTGAATATTTGAAATTTTTGCGGACCCGGTTCAGTGTGTGTGAGTGGTTTCGATGGCGAGTTGAATCAGCACTGAAATAGTGTGCAATATTTTTGTGTTCTCTGAGGGCTCCCGATCATTCAATATTTTCCATGATATTTTTGCTCAAAATATTGAACGTGCTTTTACTGCCAGTGCGAGGGGATTCTGAAAATATGAATAACGTGGTCGCCGGGGTGATGTGAAATCTTCGACAGCTTATTTGCTTGTTGGGTTCCTGACTGTCTGGTTCTATTCAATCGATTTAGCAAACATTTTTATAGAATCTGCAGGGCGATTCCCAGGACGTTTCGATGCAATTCGACTGAAAACAGCATGAGCGCATTCGCAAACCACGGAAATATCAATCAATCGAACTTGTAATCATCAACAAACTCACCATTGGCATGTCCATGTTATGGAGCAATAATTGCGTCCATCCACATGTCGACCCAAAATGACTGTCGAATCAGGGTGTATTGTGTGATGAAGTTACAGTTTTTGATGCTTCCCAATTATTTGTATTTCACTGCTAGTGGTGCTCCGCAGCTTGAAACCCAAAATCATTCGCTCGGTTTTGAGGGTTGAAATGGTGGTTTGGATACGACGAGGGGAAAAGGGGATTCTTTTGGGCGACCACCTGGTTAGGGTGACCTTGTGTGCGAGGGCCGACATAATAACGACCCAAACTCCTCCTCTGGTAGTAAAAAAAAATCCAGGTGAGTGATATACACCTGGACTGCGAAGATGGAATCGGCCCTCATTTCGTTGATCCATCCACGGAGTTTTATAAACCGCGGTAAGTGATCAAAAAATAAAGTCCTCTCCGTGAGAGAATGAATGGGATGTGTGTGGGGGTCATAAGCGCGGTCGCAATAATGTTCGACAGCGTTTCGAATGGGTTTGAACTTGAATAAACAAAACTCCCTCTAATAAAACTCGAATCCGTTTCGAGACCGCTGGAAACACGTTGTAGCGATGGCTTCAAAATGTTTAGACAAAGAATTGGTCAAACGCTCGTACATACAAACTAGTTTCTGACCATTCTAAATATATCCCAAGACCCCAAATTTTGCCAAAATTTTGGTAATTACAAAAAGAGTTCGAAGATGGGCTATTTCGGAAAACAATAACTCGGCCGAATTCAAGTTCTTATGTTACACAAATATCCGAAAATAGTAAAGTTTCTCTCTCCAAACGGACCTAGACACACTTGTAGAACAACTCCATTGTAAAACTGTCAAAAATTGAAATCCCTTGTTATGTGAAAATTTTGAGCAACAGCTCTCTCTAATCTAGGAAGAGCCCTGTAATTCCCTTGATCAACCTTGAATAATTTCTTGGTTTGGCAGGGGATAAATTTGGCATTTTGATAGAGCTCGTTAACATTCAAAAATTTGAGCAGATTGAAGATAGGAGAGTTTGTGGAACATGTGCTTTGGCAATTAAACGACGATGGATTTTGGAACGCTGAATCGATCCTTGAACTTCATTGGTTATGGCAGCGTTGATCCCTATTCAACTTGAAAACTGTTCAAAATATTAATACCTAAATACCTAGGTACCGTAAAATCGAGAAAAATGTGGGGAGTTGGTGGTGCTGATTCGTTTCTAAGCAAGGGAAGAAATGTATCCGGAAAATATACCAAGGTGAATTGAATGAATGAATATACTCCTCAAGCCCAGCGCTCATATTCTGAATAATTCATCATTACATCTTGAAAATCACCAAAAATTGTACAAATTTTTGAGTGTGAATATAAATTAATTAATTAATGCAATATAAAGAGGTCAAAATCATTCACTATGAATGTACATATTTCTGTCACCTCGGTGAATAAGTGGTCAAGCCCTAGGTAATTAACTTGGACTTGACCACTTATTCATTGACCTCTTATTCTTTGATTGTGAAATTTTGTCCTTCTATTTCTTTCTAGATAAAGTTGAAGCAATCATTTACACGTAGAATACAGCTAACACTGTTTCTTACTTTACTGAGCTGAAATGGGGTGGGTAACGAATTTCTATGAGGCCATGGCCCAGCACGCCCTCAGGATGTTACTAAATATCGAATAGGTCGTTGCATTTGTAAGAACACGAAGAAACAATGTGGTGGACTCACGTTGCTCACGAACGCGTTCCGTGTTTATTGACGCCATTTACTTGGGAATGAGACGGTGAGGACCCCGCACTTTTCGAAATGGAGAGAGAAAAAAAAATCTTGCATTCCGATTTAAAAGGCGGATATTAACCTTTTTTGTGGGTGTAACGGGTGAAGGTTGAAAAATGAAATTGACTCATCTCGACTTCGGTCACGCGAAGGATTTTGGTTCGAGACCAGTTGGAAATGACCGGTTGGAAGAGAACTCATCCCGGCTAAACATTTCCCCGACCTGTGAGTCTCGGTAGACTCGGTAGGTCGGTAATAGCGGATAAACGCAGGCTAAGAAACGATTATCAGATTGAAATTATGTACCGTCCGCGGTATTTCGCCCATTTAAAATTGACCCAAAATTCGGCGTGCGGGCTTCGCTCGGGCCGAGGATGATTCTTGAAGCTTTTTATAACCCTACGTCAATGAGAGTGGATACGAAATAGGGGTCAACATTTTCAAAACGTCATACCTTGTAAATTCCAAATGGAACGATATAGTAGTTGTAGTATAGGAAGAGGTTCAGGTACTGTGAGATAACGGGTGGTTGTGGGAGCGAGGTTATTGAATACCTATTAGAAATAAGTTCTAAAAACGGACACTACTAAACAATAATCAGTGGGCAAAATAACTAAGTTCTCCAAAATTGCAACTAGAGGTGAATTCAAAATGTTATTATCATTTTCTTCAGAGCGTTTATATGAAAATTCCGAGTAACATTTCCGTGGACCAATGGAACTGGGACTCACAAGGATGAGTGATCCTACAGAATGTAATAAACCGTTGTGTAAACATTTGCAGCGTTTTCTCCGTATCGTTTGGTGAAGTTCCCATGGAGTGAGTTCAAAACTAATCATATTCATTCTGCTTCCGAGGTTTCACTTTGTTGTTCAACTCTAACGATTCCGTCTCACAGTTCGGCCCTGAATCGGAGTTGAGCTTCGCGTTGAGCGTCTCCGTATCCAGAAACCCATTCAACGGGGGAAGTGGTATTAGATGGGAGACGGGGCCTAACGGCGTGGGAGACGCAGAGGTGAGATAACTCAGCGCCGTTTCAGCGCCGCTCAAAATCATCTCGCCCGAGGGACTCATTGCCGATGAGGGCTGCTGTCTCCTCAGGCGTGACAATACTCCGAGTCTCAAGTTACTCAACGAACCCGTCGCGCAGGCTCACTCCGTATTTTGCTGCTGACGTCAGCTCGTGTCTCTACGAACTTCAACACTCAGCCCTGAGTTGGGTAATTAGAAGGGGCTCGAGGTTTTTACTTCCGACAATAGGTACTTGTCCAAGGGACTGGATGCGGAAGTAAAAACGATCTACGTCAACCATATTTCCCATGTTGTGACGGAAAATCACGAAGATGGCCCTAGCATAAGCATAAGTATGAGCATTTAATAAATAATAATCAAATTAAATCGTACAATTAAATCTTAACAATTAAATATAATTATTATTTCCAATCCAGTCGTAATTTTAATAATAATAATTTATTTAATTGTACGATTTAATTTGATTATTATGTATTAAACGCTCATACTAGGGCCATCTTCGTGATCTTCCGCCACAACGTGGGAAATATGGTTGACAAAGATCGTAATCAAACATAACAAAAGTTTGGTGTCATTACACAGAAATTCGAATATTCATCAACAAATCTAGATCAGCTAATTCTTATGCATTCATTTGTTGATTTCTTAAACATAGTGGCAAACCCATCACTGGCAGCGTAACAAAGTGAAATAAGTGCATTCCACGATATTATAATGAACCATTTGAGCGTTGTGAGGTAGTCATTGTGAAGTCTAATTATTGAACAATCCTGAAATACGTTTCTTCGGGTTCTAGTAAAAAATAGTTTGATTAAACAAAATTTATAACTTGGATTAGAGATACATACGGAAATTTAATCGTATAAAGTGTACTTTTTATACCGTTATAAACACACTAGACACTGTTGCCTTCAAAACGGCCAACAGAGAGAATATCGCACAACTGGCCGGTTACTTCAAAAATTCGCTCATTAGGTTTAGTTCGGTGAAATATAAATGGTCGAGTGTCGTTATGTTCGGTCAAGTACAAGCACATTCGACACTAATAAGCGTTCGGTATCGCTCAACCGAGCATTTCGAATGGCAATATTACGTGACTAGAATTTAATTTACGTGACTAGAATTTAATTCTAGTCACGTAATATTGCCATTCGAAATGCTCGGTTGAGCGATACCGAACGCTTATTAGTGTCGAATGTGCTTGTACTTGACCGAACATAACGACACTCGACCATTTATATTTCACCGAACTAAACCTAATGAGCGAATTTTTGAAGTAACCGGCCAGTTGTGCGATATTCTCTCTGTTGGCCGTTTTGAAGGCAACAGTGTCTAGTGTGTTTATAACGGTATAAAAAGTACACTTTATACGATTAAATTTCCGTATGTATCTCTAATCCAAGTTATAAGCCCCAGTATTAATAATTAATATCAATTATTAGCAATTGTATTAATAATTAATTATGAATATAATTGTTCCTACGAGAAAACTGAAACATCCAGTCTAAAGAGCCTTTCGTTTTCTGTGGAATTGACTCACTAATTTTACAACGGTATTTTTGAAAGTCAAAAATTCTAATTTGACCCACTTTTTGATCCCCGAAATCCCACATCTCTGCAATCGTCTTGTCCTTTGTGATTGGGCACAAATATTTCTCAAACGTTCATGTTCTACAAATGAACCCCCTGAGCGGTTTTTCACGTAATTCGCTAAAATGGTAGTTGCCTGAATTTCAAGAGGAATAAACTCATTCAAGTATCTGGTTTGTATTGAGTTGTGCTAAATCGACATCAGGTTTTATTTAGACTGAGGTTTTTCTTGGGGTGAGAATTGGTTTGATTTGAAATTGAACATCTGTAAGAGTTTTCTTGCCTCCATCTGAAAAGGGACGAGAAGGCCGTTGAAGATGAGCCCTGAGGTCGTTCTGCCTCCTCACAATTATTTCTTTTCTCGAGACAGAACTGCCGAACGTCCCTTTTCCGTCCAATTACCCAACTTCTAACAATAAACCGCCCTTTCCATACTCGCAGAAGCTCAATGTAATCGTAATTGGGTTGTCTTCAAGAGAAGAAGCCGAGGAGGGAAGGTAATTAGACGATGAGTGGACTCTCCCCAACTACCCAGAGACCCGGAGTTGAACGCAGAATCCGGTTAACCCGGAGGAAGGATCCCCCTTTGTGGTTATTAATTGAAACTTCGACCCTCCGAGAGAAATTGACTGATTCCCAGCGCCCCCGTTAGATAACCGAGTCAACTCAGCTGACTAAACTCTGCAAAATCAACGTAAACTTACTGAATAACTTTGGGACTCCCGTCTTCTACTTGGATACAATGTCCTTGATTCGGTCATCAAAATCATAAATCTTGAGGGTAAACTCATTGAGCTCAATTACTGAAAGCTGATGATATCACTGCTAGAATTAGGATCGGTTTATTACCGTACTTTAAACAGTCGTTCATGCAAATTCATCCCACCGATCTTAGCGTATAAATAGGCGTTTTTAGGGCGTTTAAACGTGAATAAATTTTTTAAAGCTAACAAAATGTGGGAAGATACAATAATACAAGTAATGTTATACATTAATCAATTATTTCAATTCCGAACGCGTTTAAAGGGTACATTAGACGCCCAGCGTCGCTTGAACCGGCCTCTTCTGGGAATTTATTGTTATTGTTTGTTTGGCGTTATTGATTGTTTGTTTTAATGTGTGTTTCTAATACAGAATAAAAGTAATTTTCTTAGAGTTTCGAGTTTTGAAAAAAAAAAAAAAACAATTTTTTTCGCGTGACTAGGTACGCTTTTAAAAAGTCGATTCAACTCAAGAAGCAGCAGAAAAGAACAGAATATTTTAATCCATTGTAGGCCTACATTTAAAAAATACTATTTTGGAGTGATTTGTGGTTTTTCCTGTAGGTACATAATACGTAGTGCAATGTACATATTATGTACATTGTTCTACATTTATGAACTTGAATGAACGTACAGGAGGATGAAAATTATAGTAAACACTTACGTAAATTTGGAAAAAACTAGATGAAAGTGGAAATTTTCGCTTTACAGCGTCGTCAGCCCGAGAAGAAATCATTTCTTCTCGGGCTGACGACGCTGTAAAGCGAAAATTTCCACTTTCATCTAGTTTTTTCCAAATTTACGTAAGTGTTTACTATAATTTTCATCCTCCTGTACGTTCATTCAAGTTCATATTTCACGCGAGTGTCTTTAGTTTCACCAATCCATTGTACTACATTTATATTTTTTACAGTTTGTGAAATGTTATTTTTTAATGTGTGTTTCTAATACAGAATAAAAGTTGTTTTCTTAGAGTTTTGAGTTTTGAAAAAAAGAATTTTTTTAATGGGTTTTTCACTACCTACCTACCTTTTTTCCACCGCCTTTTTCGTTTTTCTTTTTCGCCGGTTAAGAGAGCGTCTACTGTAATTGAGGCACAGTATTGTAAAACGGTACAAGCTCCAACACCGAAAAAAGTGGAAAAATGTTACGAGGAATCAAATGGTTACATTACAGTTTGCCAAAACGGGACGAATCCAGCCTTGAACGCGTGAAGATGTTTGAGCAATTTTTCTCCAAAAACGCTTTATTATTATTTTTTTCTTTTAATTATTCCATTTTGCCACCTTCAAATTAATTTCCTTGGTAATGCACAAACTTCTTCCAACGGTGTTCCCTTTCGTACACGCATCAGGATGCTGTACAGCTGCTCCTGCGTTTTTTCCTTTGTCATAATTCAGTAAGTTTGAAGGGGGATTGAGTCGTTGTAACTTCGAAAATGTTCTCATCTTGCATGACAGATAGAATTTTCATCTTGTCCTCACAAGTTATTCCGTAGGGATCAAAAGTTTTGAGTGTTAAGAGTATACAACCAAGTTTGTAGATTTATCAGTCTAGAGAGATCGTCTTTGAAGAGGGGGGGGGGGGGGGAGAGCAGCCTTAGTTCATAAAATAGAAAAGTATAGCGGGATATTGTTAGAATCTTGGAGTTGAAGACTTCATTTAGACACAGTTTTGAACAGCGAGTTCGCATCTACGGTTTGTTGAAGTGATTCAAATAAGCACAACAAAAGTCTTTCAGTTGAACGTTCGAAACGCCGGACAACTGTTTCATTTTTATTATTTTCGTTCCGTCGCCGCGTCCTTGTTTCGGTAGTTAATTACCTCACGTCACTAGGAAATGACCTACTTCCACCATCGCTGAGTTATCGTCTTCCACATCCTGAGGAAGTAGGGAAATCACCCTTTCAGCGGATGACCTCCGTTTCCCTCGCTGATTGCCGTCTCTATCGAATAATTGATGAGGAACGGGCTCTTCTAGTTCTTCTCTAAATTTCATTTTTGCTGTGAAAGCAGCTCACGTTTTTCCAGTTCCAGTGACTTGTGTGACTCGTACTAATGAAAACGAAATTGAGTCCTTGAAAATCAAAACATTTCCACTCGCTTCCTGAGGAAACTTTCTGAGCGAAATTGGTTCAGCGTCAGCTCTGGTCCTTACTCAACCGATTTTGTCGACAATAATGCCAAAAGTATTATATTATATGAGGCGTTCACAGCCAGAGTGGACCATCTGACTCAGCTGAAAAACCGAGAAAATTGCGTTTGAAATTTGATCATTTTTTCATGTGCATATACCTGGGGGGTTTAAAGGTATTTTGAAGAAAATACTGATGCATTAAATCAAGAATGAGTTACTTATTACCCACAGAGCCCTTTCGACCCTTTATTGCCTGCATCCAGAGATTTTTTGTGGGATGGTCCACTCTGCCTTTCTTGCATTTCGGATTCACCCCCGTTTATTGCCAAAGATAGTCCAGTGTTGACAGCCAAAACATTGTTGCAAAATCATTTATCAACATTTTATTTAAATGTGATTTGCATGTGAATAGTGTCACAGGTTTTGCAGGAATCATTAATAGGAGCGTGAAAGTGGAGATTACTTTCTCTGACACGAAATTGTCCAAATGGGAATTTAAATATTCTTTATAAATCAAACTAATGTTGTGATCAGGAGATAGATAAAGCATCGAACTTTTGTTCCTAGAATAGTGTGATTCATAGGTTGGGAACTTTTTAATGAAATTACAAGCTTAAGCAACTTTATCATCAGGTGTTTCATTTTTAGGGGTATGTTTTCCTCTTTGGTCCGTTGGTGGTGTCGTCCCACTTTTTTTCTTCATTACTCTGTCGATACTTCCGTCAGATATTGCTAATACCCCTTTAAAAAACATTTTGCACACTTGCACTTCGCCGCCTTCAACTAATGGTAAGAAGTAGTGCCTGGTCATGTTTTTCTGTTTTCTATTACGATCTTCCACAGAAGGCTGATAGTGGCGGGAAACAGGTTGCTCTCTTACTTGGGAAAAAATGAAAGCGGTTTGCTTGTCAAAATTGGCCAACTCGTAAAATTTTTTGAACATATTTGGCTGCATTTCTTCCGGATATTTGATGTAGCATTGCCCTTTGCAGCAGGTCGGAGTCGGTCTAAAACGTTTTTCGGGTACCTCATTGCCTGAAGTGCTGACGTATGCCATTCCCTTAGCCCTCTGATTTTGCCTAATCTTCTTTTTCCATCCACTCTCGTTGCGCAGCCTCTTCCTTAATTTCGGCACATCGTTCGACAAAACGCCTGCTACTGGTTGACATTCAAGGTTTGAAGAATGGGCTACCTGATCTTCTGGACAGACTACACTCACTTCATCATCGAAGCTCGATTCGGAACTAGATGGTTGGTATTCCGAGCCAGCATCCAATTAAAATCGAAAAGTCATGGGACGTAAAATCGTAAACTAAGCTATTGATCTGAATGTGCTTGGAAAATGTATCGCAGATAAGTAGTTATGTACTCGTACTTACCATACCAATGTATCTTCAAAGCGCCATACCCTTCACATTAAAAAACTAATTGAAAACGGTCGGAAACAGAGACGATGAAAAAATAATTGGTACTGAGACGGAGAAGAAATAGTTGGTCTTGGTATCTACTCGGTAAGGTAAAAGAATAATCAGCAGGCACAGCATCTGGAGGCAAAGGGAAGAGGAAAGATATTTATCTTCTACTGGACAGGAGAAGGAGAACCATGTCGTCGTTATTGCTGTTATTCACTTGTGTGTAGGTAGGTAGGGATTTTTTATTTCAGGCGGACCAACTCCAAGGCAATGCTCGCGCGTTTTGATGAGTTTACCATGCCAGAGTGGACTATGCAACATGGTCCATTCTGGCTTTCAAAATTGATGGCTGATTAGCAACAGGACCATGTGAAGAGTGCCGCTATCTCTTGGCGACTATTGGAATCGACACAAATTCCATGAGAATTCGATAGATAGGGCTAATAGGATCCTAATGCCAGAGAAAACTCATTTTCGGAAATTTTGTGGGATGGTCCACTCTGGCTGTGAACGCCTCATATTACATTGACTTATCTATTCATAGCATATATTTGTGAGTACGAAGTGGATGGTTATATCGAGGGTCTCACGGCAACTTCCCACATCGTCGTTTTTGGCCAAAATGAGTAATGCATATACCATTCGAAGCGTCTTCTCCCAGCGGGTCGACCTAAATAAGTATAAGTTACTAGGTACCTAAGTTACCGAGTGTTGAAGTTAAGGTACAGGTAAACGCACTTCATGTACTTATCCAAGTACTTTTCATGTACTTAGTCATAGAGAATTATCTCTTGCACAAATAGCAGTTATTTCTCAAGATTTTCTGATTCATTCAAAAGCATTAAATTAACGACCCGTTTAGTCGCAGCGAAATAAAGACGCTTGAGTCTGTGCGGTTCTGGTTGGGTCATCCTGTGCAAAAAAACTCAAGTCGTCTTCAAGACAAAATCTCCGGTATCTTTCCAACTGATCAGCGAACTCAGAGGATTAAAACGTGGTAAATTATTGCCAGGACGATTCCACTCCCACGAAACTTTACCTTCATTTGAATTTCAAATTTCGGGAACGGAATCGGAGAAATGAAGCTCGCAGCTTTGTCGCAGTTTATTGAGGAAACGTGTTGAGAAAAAGGCAGTTCTTGAAGGATTACGAGTCGCGAAATGAGCGGGGAATGAAGGTTTTGATAGTCGAGAGAACTTCGAGTCTGTCGCTCCGGGCGGTTTCGGTTGGAAGTAGCAGTCGACGAAGTTGAAATGTTTATCAGCAATTTTGACAGGGTGAATTCACAGTGAAAAATGGCATGTATTAACACTTCAATTGTTTGAGTGGCAACGCGCGTATTTCCGTTATTTGTTTACCAAAATATAGGGGGAATTCGGGGTGCTCCGAGTGAAGTTTTATTTTAATCATTGTGTTGCGTCTAGTTCGAATTCCCACTGATTTCGTGATTAATTAATCATGGACAAGCGATGTGAGCTATTTTTGCTTACAGTAAGCAAAACAAGAAAATACGATTTTATTTTCGTCCTGTGACTCTTGGTTTCCCACATACCATGTTCGAGTGTGATCGTAGTGACTCGTATTCAGTCAGACTATTTACTGAGCAATGCAGATTTTCTCCTGAGAACTCGTGAATGAACCAGAGGATTTTTCGATTTTTCAGGGATGAGCCGAATGAGGAGTGAAAAGTTGGCTCTAAACCGAATTTTTCCCGGCATTAAAGTCCGCCTAATGGTGAAATATGAACCTCCCCGAGCGAGAATCACGGTCTGAAGGGTAAAAATCCTTAGGATTCGTTTCGAGGTTAGGGGTTGTAGGGTTATCGTCGAGATGAGAAGCTATTTTTTCACCCCTTACTACTCCTCAACCCCCTGCCACGTGTGATATGATCCACGTGTATTTCATCAAAGACCACTTCCCGCTCCCCCACTTGTATCCCTCGTCTTCGTTGGTTATTACATGCCCCCGCAGCGGATTTTTTCGTGTTTTATCAAAGGCAACGTTAGATGCACTTTCTACAGAAAAAAATTTTTTTTTTTGATACTCCCTTCACAATTGAATTCAGTGGAGATTTCATTGATCTCAACCTCAGCTTTCAGAATATACTTTTAATGTAAAGGGAAAAAAATCCTTGACTACTAAAGCTATCGGCTTATAATATAACAAGAATAAAAGACAATCTACTAAGCCAACATTATGTTGAGTATTATGATACTTGTAGGATACATTTGGTTCACCGATTAAACAGATTCCACTTCAGTACTACCTACCTATCTTTTACCCAACCATCATTTCGCTACCGAGTTGTCCTTCTTTGCCAGATGTTTTCAACTTCTTTGACTTCAATAAATTAGGTAATAGAATTTGGAAAAGTTGTCCTTCTATTACCAAATGATCAAATGATCAGATTGCGGACAGGACATGGCAACATAAGGAGAACATTCTACCTCTACGATCGTGCAGAAGACCAGCTATGTACGCACTGGGACATACTACAGGACATGGAACACGTTACTGTTGAGTGCCCGCTATACGAAGAGGCAAGACAGCTAATAATAGGGAATACCCTCCTATAATAGAAAGAACATTAACTTCCTTCCTTAATAGAACGAAAACTGAACATGTTAACATCCTGAAAATTTAGAAGAATCGCATTTTGTTTTGTAAATTAGGTATACACATAGATTAGTGGAAGTATATTAAATAAGTTTTATATGTTTATGAATGTATAATCCAGTACAAGTTGATGGCAAATGGGTTAAGCACCTAAGCCAAATAAAGTAAATTTAAAAAAAACTAGGGACTAAGATTTTGAACTAGGAAGGATTCATTTCAGAATACATAATCATATTATATTCAGAACCATTGAATTCATATTAGGTAGATGTTTTTATAATGTAGGTTGTTGTAATGGAAAATACTAAGTTTCGACTAGAAATTACTCCGTTCCAGATTGCTTAATTTTCATGGAATATTCACGTTAAAAATCTACTTAGGAATTGAAATATGGAGCTTAAGTTGGAGAAGAGTTGATCCCAATACACTCAATATTGAACACACTATAAGAAAGTGAAATGCAGTTACGTCTGCTATGAAATTATTCAACAAATACCCTCTAAAGGAATATCCGCTGGTGGTTCTACTGTTTTATGAGATTAGTATGTTCTGTTGTGACGTAATTGGTTTTAATTTTCTAGATTGCTTGGTGATACCAAATTGTGAAGATCGAATTCAAGCTGTGATGGCAAAAACGAAATTAAGATTTTGACAAAGTATTGACAAATCCGTAGGCTACCGTCAGAATGTCAGTGCGAAAAATCTGTAGTGAACGTGAAGTATTGCGACCCGGAATTGGTTTTTCGTAGAGGCCTCGAGTTCAAAGAGATGGTTGAGATGCTTCTCCAGCGTCCCGTCTGCGGGAACGAGTCACTCGAGCTCTCCCTGACAAGTGAACGAGGATCGCGTTTCAAAATCCAGAAACGGACACTTGACGTTCCAGAGGAGCGAAATGCCAGAGCCTGCCGGACGTTCCTCGGCCGTTTCCCACCTCCTCCTTTCAGCCGGTTCTATTTCGATTAATCTCGGGCAATTCAAGCGCATACGGAAATCGCTGTGGTGTACTACTGAAAATGACCGACATTTTAAGGCTCCCTGATTTGAAAGGATTTCCTGAGTAAAGTAGTAAGTAAGTAAAGTAAGCAACCATTTCAGGTTGAATTTTCGTCCGACTGCCGTTTTTGGGGAAGGTCCGGTGCGTCCATGTGTCACCAGCCAGCGATGGTGAAACTCATGTCTCCGCAAATATACGATATGTTCAACTGTGAAAATATTGATTTCCTGAGTAAATCAGCGTGTTTTTGAGTGGAACCAAAATCCTCACCCAAACGATTCTGTTTTGGAAGATTCTGAATCAAACTCCATTGTGATCCGTAGATGTAAGGGGGAAATCCCTCAACTCCGAAATTAGCCTCCATGCAGAAGATGCGAAGGTAGCAGGTTCAAGTCCCGCTGCTGTCACAGTCATCACCTTTCAAATCTCAATCAATTATCTTGAGGATCTTGAACGGTATTTGATCGAGAGTAGACATGGATTCTAACAATTCCATACCTGCCCTTCCCTAAATATTTAAAATCCCTAGTATCGCCATAATTTTGAAAACAGCTTGTGAATCCATAGTTTTGCGCATTTACAATAGGGAACGCCAGTTTGTCAGAGAATAATTCTTTGATGGTCAAAAATCGAAAATTGGTAACTCACAAGACACGTAAAACGAGTAATTTCAAACGAGAAATTTTTGTTTAACTACCAGATCGAACTGAAGAATGGCGAATTTGAACTTTTCCCGCTCAACGTGGTCGGACAGGGTTGTAGTGGATACAGCGGCTGATAGGGGCAATCAGGGGTGGCTTTCATGCACTTCTTTCGGGAGCCAATCAGAGAGCGGTGCACAGAGCCGGTCTAAGTACTGCTCTCTGATTGGACTGGGAGGTAGATGACGTACATTACCCGCTCAATACGACTTCAAACCTCCCCAGAAAAATAAGTACTTCCTTAAAACATTTTTTACCACTGCCTTAATTATCTGAAGATGAGAACTTTCTTCTCAGGGGGGAAAAAACCACCGTCATTCCCTAATGCCCTAAAAATGTGAAATTCGGGATGCGACCTCAGATCGGACCAAAAATGGCTCTGGAATAATTTTCATAACCTTCGGTCTGAAGGAAGGAATCGTCAGGGTTTACTCCTAGAGATCTACTTGTAAGTTTCTGAAGTATATATTTCTATAAAGTTTCTGTATAGTTCTAGCCCGAGTTTTAAGGAGTTAAGACCAAAATTTCCCTTCGTTTCGGGCCTTTTAGAACGATGTTGACAAATCCTTGCCACACACAGAATTCATTATAATACACCAACCGCTTCATGAAATGCCAATCCTATGTTACGAATTGTCCACTTTTACAACACTCCCTTTTTTGAGAAATGGACCCAAAGCTCTGTCGAAAAAAAATTGGGTTTTGTCCCAGAAATTTGGGCTAAATTGGGTTTTGTGTAGATGGGTGTAGAAGGATGATTAAGACTCGTAGTTGAGACTCGGGATGGACTGAGAGCAGGATGATTTACTTGTATTCACAATGATTATTTAGCTGATAATTTCTCGAGTATTTGTAGACCCAATCCACAAATAAAACTCAATCCAGTGGAGCAAACCGAAGGGTAAACTGGATCACGCGACGATGTCAAGTGCACGAATTCAGACGCCCCACTGGTTTATTTCATCTCGATAAACCACAAGCTGTTTATATTAAACCTCAGTCGGTTTTGGGTTTCTTGCGCAGTAATTAAAACAAATAAATTACGGTCCGCTCTTTTAATAGTTGAAGGAAGAGGAAGGAGCCGGGAAAAGTTTTTCTTACTAATCTACGGAACCACCGGACCTTGAAGGTTAATTATTCTTTGCGATTCTGATACAACTCCCTTCCTTCTAGTTTCACTTATAGTTTCCATGGTGTGGACCATATTGAAAAAACTGAGCAAATTCTTGACACAACGGTTAATATCTTCTTTGTTCAGATCACCCTCCTGTCTTGATCACTAAATGTCGATGATGGATGACAATGCAATGTTATTCACTAGATCTCTTATTTGTAAAATTTTTAAACAATACCTATTAAATAGGTAACACCTAAACAAATTAAATTTGGATGATGAGCTAGAGTCTCGAAATTTTAAACATGGGTCGAGGATGGATGACAATGTAATATTCACTTGGCTCCTTGTCGGTAAAATTGTTTAAATAAAACCTATTTGTTTAAACAAATTAAATTTGAATGAAATTTTAAACAGGGGTTGAGGGTGGTTGACAATGCAATATTCAGTAGTATTTCTTTGTATTATCAAAAGTGTTAAAATCAGTTTAAAACCTTCTATTCTATCCACATTGATAAATAAACCAAAATAGAATAGAAAATCAGAGACAAACCACGTTAAACTAGTTAAAGCTAAAATGATTACACGAGTTTAGTACGTTGGTATTGCTGGATGTGGCTCCGAGTAACAACACGTAACAATAATTGTGGCACCTCCTTTATGAACAGTACCTAATGATGTCCTGGTCATTCTCGTCATTTCGAAGGCTGATTTGGAGCTCACACACAAAATGTGGCTCGTACACTGAAATGAGTCTTTTTCTTTAGTAACTTCTGATGAATTATTTGTGCGACATTATTATAACCGTGAAATCGACTAGAAACCCACCAATCCCACGAAATGTTACTTCAACTTAGCAGTGCTCCCACGTGGTGGCTTATTTGGCAACGAACTAATCAACCCACAATCACCTCATTCCAAATGCTCTCATCAGGAGATGTTTTTGTCTTGAATTCATTTAAATCCTACTTAGTACAAGACACACTCGAATAAGTCAAGTCGTTGGAAGGAGAATGATTTTGGGTGAAAATGTAAAGAAAAGGTGGAGAATGGAAGATTTCCTCAACTCCTCCCTTCAAGATGGAAACCGTAGCTTGGAGAAGGGCTGTTTTTCGATCCGCCTTCAGAATAAATAAGGGATTCTATACCTCATCAGCCAACTTTCTTTGAGGTTTCTTTCATTCAATTTACCGACTATTGTTGGAAAGAAGACGAGGCGAGAGAGCGGTGGAAGGGGTTTCCAGGCTCTTCTCATGAAAGGGGTGGAGTCGGAATGACTATTACCCTTAACCCGATGTGGACCAAGGAGGGTTGTAATGGGCCAAGCAGATGGGCAGATTATGTTCGGGGTTTGAACGGACCGCAAGTGCTGGCACGCACCGCTGAACGCGTTTTTGTCTGATAGAGACACAAGATTTCCCTCGCTTATATCTGCACTTGTGGTCAGTCTCACGGAACATTTTAATTATTTCCAGCCCTCCAAGCCATTGTCTGCCCTTCTGCGTCAAGTGTTGCTGGCCTTAAATCAAGGTTTGTAAATATGAGATGGGAAGTTACTTTTTCAAACCTGTGCCGATCTCCAACGCCTGTAATGTTCTATTTCACTGCTCCAGGTCTTGAGGACTTGAGTCAACGGTGATGCAGCAGGCTCTGGTTGGCGGCGATTGTCATGTATGGCGAGCCGGGATATGCTGACCAAATTATGGCCGTCCTGGTTCCAACCATATTCAACTGGCTATTCCCAACCTCAGTTCTTCCAAACACCCGAATACAAATCATCCGAATTCAAATTCGATTCTTTATTTAGGATGTAGTACGGATCGGGGATGGAGCTAAGAAAGCCCTGAATACAGCCAAACCCATCCACCTTGGTGGCAGTTTCACAAACTGTTCGTGCTTCAAATTCCAGTATTCGAAGGAGAATCCTAAAACCCCAAGAAGACCCACCCCAAGCCGTTCGAGGCATAATCTTGTCATAGTTTCAATGAAATGCACCGGCTTGATTACTGTAATTCAGATGTCATTTAATCCATCATCATCTAGTCCATAATCAGCTAAAATACGTTGCTTAATACATGGAATAGCAGGTTCCTTTAAAGCAGCGTAAAGTTACGGTGTGCGTCAAATCTTTTCTGAATGCCCCTTCATCAATTAAACGGCGGAACACAAACCTGGTTTTCTGCCTGGCGATCAAAAAATGAAACCCACTTTTTCGGAAGAAATGTGTGATTAGGCATCAAGCTCAACCACAAATTGACGAAAGTTCGTCTTCCAGGCAGGCGCCAGGCAAACGGGTCTTTCCCGTCTATTTACCATAAACCAGGCGTTTATTCCGAGTCCGCAATCATCACGTTTCATCTCAACCACAAAAAGCTTCTTTGACTGCTGTTTTTCTGAGTAAATAACCCCCTTAATCGGCCGGTTAGGTTGGGTTAGGCATAATTAACTGTTAGGGCCCCTCCGGTAAACGGGCAGGGTCCTCCTGATGATCTTCGGAATATTATTGGAAGATGCTGTGATCGGTAGGTTCACATCTGATAAGGACCGTTAACGGAGCTCCGTCTTTCATTTCATTAGTATTCCTACTGTCAAAAGCTGTAGTAACTAGTAAGTAAAAAAAGAAAAAAAGAAGTAAAAAAGTAAGTGAGGGTGGTATACGCACTCCAAAGATTACAACTGTTGTAATCTTTGGAGTGCGTATACCACCCTCAACAACCCACACCATTAATTTACTCGTAATTTCATGAGCCAATTCTCAAGTTACCTAAATTGATATTTTTACTTCAAAAAATATGATTTATTATGTAACAACCAGTCATTGAAAGAGTACATTTTTAGTAGCCACAGGTCCATTAATAACAGTTATGGAATAATAGTAATTTAGTCAGTATAGTCACGAGACATGAATGGGGAGAAATTATCTCAAGATAGATGTGATACACACTTTCTTGTATGTTGCTTTTTTCCTGAAGATCAATCAAACGGGAGTTTTGGATCATTTTTCCAATCTTCTACCAACCTCGATTTCCCTGTGCATCTAACATTATATAACGTCAATCTCAACCTTTCCAGATGATGTAAATCTTGCAGGGGCATGCAGTAAAACAGGAGGGCTTCAGGAAGTTGTCGAAAGGGCAGACAGGCCTCTGAAAGGTCTTTTTTTCATTTACGCGCCTCATAACTTGATCAATAAAATTTGAAGAAGTTGAACCGCGCCGAGGAAGAAACCATGTTCGTTATGGATCAGAACAAGAATGGAGCGCGAAGAGTAGCTCTTTGACATCCGGCGATTGGCATTTACTTTTAACGAGGTAGAAAATATTTTTTGAAATTCGCTGCTTCGCAATTGGTGGTGGTAGCGGATTCTGATGAACTTAATTTTACAAACAAAACACACTCGAGTGTACAACTCCCGTCGTCTGTTTACGGATGTGACTCGGAGCGCCCTATTCATCATTTGTCGTCCTGTCAACTCAGTGCACGACCTGAGGTTATCACGTTGCGCCCTTTAGATAAAGAGGCCTTTTCTATTCCATTCAGACGGTGCCTTGTCATCAGAAATAATAAATTCTACAAATTTCACAGAAGTCGTTGACACATTCGATAATATTAAATATGGAGGCATCACAGTGCAGGGGGATGGGAGTGTACATTATTTGTTGATTCTGAGAAGAGTTTAGCTGAGCGTTCATTAACTCTGGCAGTTTCAACGAAATAATTTTGCCGTGAAGCCTCTTCAGGGCCTCTAAACGGCGTCTTTGAGACATCAAAATAATTGGTACCTAAGTACGGAGGATTGACCCACATTCCAATCATTCAGAAAATAATTAATGTTTAATGTTGCACTTATTATCTTTGTGTTCCAGCTAAGCTTAAAATTAACGGTGCTTAATATTGCACGGGGAAAAGCTATCGATAGGAGGTTACTATCGATCAATCGATAGTACTATCTAACTATCCAACACCCCTAGTGGCAGGTCGAGAGCGCTAGCGGGCTACGGGGAATAAGGGAAATTGAGGAACTGGGGCCCTAAGAGGAAACGAAGGCCCCAAGAAGCCCCAACAGCTTTGGGGGCCGAAAAAACGGAAGCGTTAGCATAAATACTGGATATAAATAAACGAAATTTTTAATATTTTCCACTTGACTGAAAACAATTTTATTTATTTCTCATTCCATTTTATTACAGTTTTAGGTAATGAAATCTATTACACTAACACATTTAAAATGAAAATGCAAATAATAAACTCTACTAACAGAAGAGGTACCTAATGTATTGTAATGCACGTTATAAAATAGCCTTGGGGTAAATCCATTAAGCACTGTCGACTCTGAAATGCCTTAGGTATACATTTCAAAGCTTTTCGTGAAGATTTTACATCAAAGTGTCCGAAGGACACAAAAACGGAGTCGAGTAATTCTTAGCAATTTCAGGTCTTGCATGTCTTGTTCAGGAAGTGGGAGTTGAGAACGGATCTAATGATTCCTTTGCAAGTGGTCTCTGCAGGAAGGACTCTATGTGTTTTACGCACATGTTCCTGCATATTCGATAAGTTTTAGGCGGAAACCCTCTTACAAAACGAGTAAAAACAAGGTTTTCGATATTGAATAAACTTGTGAATTTTTGGTCACACGTGAACGTAATAATGTTTGTACACAATACCTTTAGAATGTTGTTGTGTTTATGTAATACGAGGTCGAATAATTTGGTATGGGAGCTTTTGAAGTGAAGCGAGCTTTACGACTAGTGGCTAAAAGATTTCGCGAGAGAGAACTAATGGAATTTCAATTATCAAAGTGGATACGAAATAGAAACGAATTGGTGCGATTAGACCTCAGTTAAAGGGAGGGGATGACAAATTTGGTGTATACAGCTCGAAAAGGTGGGGTTTTGTAGCACATTAAGACAGTGGAGGTCTGTGGATCAGTAATAACTTTTGTCAAATTTGAGCGGCTCCACAAAAATAGGCAATGTTTGTCAATGGCCAAAACCGGAGATGACGTATAAACGACTTTAAGGGCGTATTCTCCAAATTCTCAAATATACAATTAGGTTTGACGCTCTTCGGAGTGCAAACGAATGGAAAATAAATATTCAATTTTAGAGAAGAATATGAAGGAAATGGGAGGTTCAGAGCCAGATTCAACAACTAAATGTACGATTAGCAGTTAACTACGGTCTCAGAAGACAGCTGATCGTGAGACGGTGAGTAATGAGAACTCGGCATCATAATGAGAACTCTCCATCTGGAAGTGTTGAATTTGAAACTGTCTTAAAATCATTGCTAGAATCCATTAGAGTTAATGTACATAGTCAACTTTTACTGCCACCCTCATAATTCTGTCTTTTCATCGCACTAAGCTGTACGCCATTTCTAAAAGCTGTAACTTCCTTGGCAGGTGGTATAGATATTAAGATGCAGAGAGCTTCCTAGAATCCTCCCGGTAGTTCCCATTGAGTAAGGCATTTTCCTCTGAAATTTAAGCCACTCCGTGTCTCACGCCAACCCGATTAACGTTAATACACTTGTTTCGTCCTCCGTTAATTTGCCCCAATTTCTTGCCTCCGTAAAGGATGACTTCCCTCTTGAAACGCTATAGAATTATTGAAACGTAAGACATGTTTGATCTTTTAACCTCTTTGATAAATTAACCTACGAGTACTTCAAGATTATCCGATTAAACAACACTGAATTTGACTTGAAGGGAGAAACTTCGAGCACACGATGTTTAAATCACTTTTCCCAATTACGGGTTAATGTCGTAAAAATATTTTACATGCAGCTATTAATTTCTCAGTGGCTTTTAGTAAATTATTTCCTTCCCCCTTAGTTATCAAGTGTCAATATTAGCGATTCATTTTAGTTATCTTGACTTTACAAATAATCAAGGAAATTGCGAGATCTTTAATAACTTGATTAAGAGGTTCTCCAGTTATATTAGCTGTTTACTTATCCAGACCATTATCGATCGGCTGACGGTTAAAGAAATCTCGGTCTCTCTGGTCAGATCTGATCGAGCACGCCATGTTCATAATATTCTTGACTGCTAATTAGTTATGTGACTGCTCTAACATTGCGCATACATATTGATGAGTATTACAACTTTTATTCAATTTTTCACTGCACATGTTCTCAGTGTGGGGTACCACCCGGCGTTTTATCGGCCACTGAATCGTAGGTTCAACTTTACTTCAGAGAGCCGTTCTCGTTATTAAATCCAATATACAGGCGTTTAGTGCGCTAGAAATGCCGTTTACATGGCCAATTTAGTCTTATTGTCTGGCTAGCTCATGGAAAATGATTTAATGTGCCAAAATGTAGTATTCGTGCAAAAAAATAAATACCTAATAATAATAATTGATTGGTTCTTCAAATACAGCTTTTCAAGATTATTCATACACTGGAGAGGTTGTAAACCGACCTGTCAACTATTTCTGTCTTCTCTCAACTTATGTACAAAATCATCCCATTCTTAATTTTGGTTTATTATCTTCGATAATGAACCATTGGAATCGCCCAAAGAAAAAAATTGTTTAACCCCCCCTCAAAATTGGTTGGTTTACGTTTCAAGATACGTAGATTCAGAAAATCGAATAAAAAAAAATCCGTCCGTCCGCCGTACGCCGTCCGCCGTCCGCCGTCCGAGGCACTTTGCCCAGTTAGCGTTGAGTTAAAATTACGAAATTTGGTTTCTGGGTTTGGACCAGCCCCACAATGATCCACGAAACTTTTCATAACCCTAGGTCAAGGGGAAGGGGTTCAAAACGAATTTTGAAATTTTGAAAATTCCAAAACTCGAAAAATTCATATAGAACGGTATGTTTTTTATTACATATTTAGATAGAGTTTGTTCCGTAGAATTTTTTAAGACCATCCGCAGCTTTGTACGACCAGCCGTTCGTTCACAATGACGGCTCAAAGATTGTGCCTCACAACACGACCGTGGATCAAACTGTTGAAATACAGGTCCATTTTCATACTAACAAGCTCTTTGGAACATCATATTGCTTAAGTGATGTCGAGTTTGTTGTTCTGAGGTGCGTTTCGTGCTACGGAAATGAAGGTAATTTCGAATGTTTGTTGGTAGGTACTTCTTTTATAGAAAAATTATTACCGACGTAGTATTAAAAACCCCAGAATTATATCGTATTAATTAATCATAATTAATAATAATTATTATTATTAATAAATACGAATTATTAATACCTAACAATAAATTATAATAATTTTCAGTAGGTACTTGATAAAATTGTTAATAATTAGTGATAATTGATAATAATAATTAATCTAACATTTAGGATCTAGACATTTAGACCTAGTGATCTAGACAGAAGGGTGATCTGTACAAAGAAGATAATGAACCGTTGTGTCAAGAATTTGCAGAGTTTTTAAACAGTTGAAACCCCAACATATAATAAACGCTGCAAACTTTTTCCACTACAGTTCATTATTTCCTGTATAATAATTATTCCCTTCTGCTTAGATCACTGTTCTGTATACAATATCCGAGTGAACACCAGTGTTGCCAGATGTAGGGATTTTTCCCTACACGTAGGGAATTTTGGGGTGCATTGAGCGTAGGGAATCCCTACGCTGAACGTAGGGATTTTTGGTTAAGCTAGGTTACGTGATTCAAACACTGGCAAAATTCTAATAAATTGAATAATTATACGGTTTTTTACATTTATTCGTGATCGGAAAACCACTTGTGGTATGAAGGATATGAAGGAGAAAGGTACCAATTGTTACAACCACCCCATCACAACAAATATGATGAAGTTGCTTGCGTCACAGAGCTTATACGCTTCTAATAAAAGCGAGCAATCCCTCGATAGTGACGAAGACGATTTGATTTGTTTTTGATGGTCTCTTTGATGAATAGTTTTTGATTTATTTTTGATAACCTCTTGAGATTAACCTAAGATTTTACTGTTCTTCTTTCTATTTTCAATCCCAAATTTTTCTGTTACTTATTTTACTATTACTGTTTTACCATTTTAATTATATTTTCTCCTCGTAGTCATTTCTGGTCGTCGACATTAAGATTTTTTTAAATAGGTATTCCAAGGCTAATGTAACCAATGCTACCATTCTTGAGCCTTAGTGATAAGCCTTATTATATTTATATTTATCTCAGTAATATTTCTCAAGTTACCTACCTAACAGTTCTTGTCCTGAAAAAAAAATGACTGGACCTAATCTAACTATTATTGAGACAGCAATAAAAATTACATTGTGCAACTCAGTGGTTCAATGGTTATTTCAATCCTCAAACCAAACCAGCAGCAGTGAATTCAGTGATATTGTCGTTTTGTAGATGACTAGGAGGGAAGTGATCTTCTTTTGTTATTTTACATTTTCAGCAATCGAAATTTTACGCGTAGGGAGTTTTTTAACACGGTAGGGAATTTGTAGGGAAAAGTAGGGATTTTGGAAACGGTCCGTAGGGAATTTCGAGGCAAGTTGTCTGGCAACACTGGTGAACACAAGAGTTAATAGTTAACTTTAAATTTAATTAACCCTCCGAATACCAGGTGTGGTCCCTAACGACCCCACGGTCTTGTTTTTCTTCAAGTGAAATAGTAAAACAAATTCTTTCCTCATGAAACTCCAGGACATTTATCCTACGACCATTAGATGGTACAGATTCTGGCACCATCACTACAGATTCTGTACTGCTGTATTGCTTGGATGACATTAGATATTTTTACAACATAACAACAAAAACTATCTTAACATCAGCCTAATAAAAATTGTTTGTTTTTATTTTTCATTATTATCATCAGGTTTAGCCTCTAGTAAGTACTTCGTATCTCCTTGGCCTCATCCTAATAATTTTAATTTTAAACCAAACCTTTTAATTTCAAAAATTGAGGAATGAATAATTATAATTCATTCAAATTGATTATGACTCTGATCGTTTTAATTTCAACATAATTTACTTGTATTTATTTAAATAAATCGTGGGTTTTGACTTATACTTGCAATACTGCTAATTATCTTCTTCTTGCCGTAGACTCGAAAATTGTCGCAGAACAATAAACTCGATGGCACAAAACAATGTATTGCTGAAGTTCCTCCGTTTGATTCACACTTATTTTGATGATCTTTTAGTCGGTTCTACTTTCGAGCCCTAATTGGGAAAATATTTTGCCTAAATTCCAATTATTTCGTACAGTTATCGATATGTAGAGGGGCTCACTAGGATGTACAGTGTACATTGTATTTAAATTCTTAGTCATATTAGGGGAAGATTTAGAATACGATTCAATGGCATTGTCGTGGCATTGTTTGGGGTATGCGTAAAAAGTCACATTTTCTTGAAAAGATCACGACCTGACCCATAGAAACTTGGCGCATAAGTAAGTCGAGGGGTTACAAATTTTAAAAAGAAATTATCTACAGAATGAGACCAATTACAGGTTTCTTGCTCGAAGGGTACCCCAGTTACAAAATTAAAACTTAACATTTTTCCAAAAGATTGCAGTTTCTTCAACGATATGATGAGACGATATTTCTATTTGTCCGATCGACCTAAAACGTTGACTAACTCGTTTTCTAGCCCAACTGCACCATTTATGGGGTTGCCGCTGTTTAAAGATTGTCTGTGTTTTTGTAATATTTTTAATAAGCCCTCAATCACTCGACATTTTTTTCTTATGTAGCACTCGAAATCTTCCTAATTAAATGTTTCGCTAATTCGAAATTCTTAGCGGTTCCTCTGTATTAAACACAGTAGATTGATTTTCACTACTATGTTACTAATAGCTCGACTGTCGTTCAATTTTACCTTCGTTGTTGCGAAGTGCCGTGACGAAATCTGAAGAACAGGGGTGAATTTTGTTTTCATTTATTACACAAAAAATCGAATCGAGTAAATTTCACCGCCACCTGGAGCTGTTGGTGTCAACTCACCTTAGTGCGCCAATTCGCCGTTGCATAAACCATTTGTGCGACGTTCGAATTTTTATATCCAATCAAGTAGGTCGTGATATCCTGTGGGTTGCACTCACTTTTTGTTTAACACACCATTAAATTACGGAAGAAATCACAAAATCTTTCGATAACGGAAAACCAGACTTATTTCAACCACTTTTTATTCAGCTCAAATCGAAGTATGTTTTTTTTTTTTTAATTTAAAATAAAAATTAAAAATATGCGAATATACGACTTGAACGGGGGTTGAGAATTTATTGTTGCGAGAGACGCAATGGTGGTTTACGTCTCGGGTCGGTCGGTCCGTTGGACTGTCGACGTTAGCGGTTCAGAGAGCAGACTGAAGACTGAAGTGGAAGACCCCGAGAGGCGAAGGGACCGGAGCCCTCCCCCCTCGACCACCCCCCACTACCGCAGCAGCCCTTCTCCCCCCTCTCAATTACCCCGCCTAAACCCAACGTGGTGTTTCCATAGTAACCCCTATCCCCCCCCCCCCTCACCCTACGGCACCCTCGTATCGCCCCCCCCTTATGACCCACCTGGAAAATAATGTGATGGATATAAAAGTAAACAAGAGTTTTTTTCGTTGACGGACGGATGAGGAGGCAGTGCGTTAGTGCGATGTTGAGCGGCTTCTCGAAGGATTCGCACTCGAAGGCGCATCCATCCACACTACGCCGGGCGGCTTTGTTGAGCGGCATTCTCGCCCGGCATTGTTGTATGCAAAATATTGACGGGGATGCATCTTTTTCAGCCAGTCGTAATTGTGCCAACATGAGCGACGAAGGTGATGCTGCTCTCGCAGCTGTTGGTGCGATCATCTTGGAAGCTGCTGCAGGCGCTACCGTCGACCAAGTAGCCCCAATTTAGACACAAATAAACCAACAACTCTGCAAATTCTTGAGACAATTATCATCTTCTTTGTGCAGATCACTCTTCTATATATATCACTAAAATATTACCTATTAATTATTATTACGAATTATCATTAATTATTAACTATTATTATTATTATAAAGTAGGTAGTGTAAATTATTATTAATTATTGTTAGTTATTAACTATAAATATTATTTATCACCTATAATTATTGTTAATTAATTATTGTTATTATTCATTATGCATGAGATTAATCGGAATCAGAAGAAATCACCTTTAAGACAAGAAGAAGCATTGTGTCATAAAAACATCGCAAACAAAACATCGATGATTCAGAAAAACATCCATGTTTTCAAAACATCATTGTCGCAGCTCTAGTTGAGGAGCGGTCCAACAAGTTAGGTTATTCGGTTCTTTTTATTTTATTTTATTTTATTTTTTTCATTAATTAAAGACTATACAACAGTAATGAACCTTCGCGATAATTTCTCACACTGTCCATCAACTCACGCACGTAGATACTATAATATTATTATACTACATCCCCGCACATTGGTGGGTCCGTATTTAATGGCTTGATTAATTAAAGGTCTAAAAAGTCCAAAATACGAGTATGTCTTGGAGTGAGGAGTCGCCAGTTCACGGGTGAAATGAATCCCACTTTGGCAGCACTATTGTTGTGGTTCATATTTGCAACAGCAAATCTTCTAATTGAGTCGTGAAGCGTGGCTGAAGGATAGGCTAAAGTCGTCATAAATTGTGGCGTTCCGAACGTATGGAGGCGTATGGAGGTTCTGGTGCTGTTCCAATTGGCGAAAGACCGACTGGGAGTGCGTAGGTCCATATTGGTCGAATAAAAACCTTATATATCAACATTTTGTTCTCTAAAGACATGGAGGGATTCTTGAGGAAATACTTCAGTTGCGTAGTTCTCACGTTGAGACGATTCTTGAGATCAGCAACATGCTCATGAAAAGTGAAACGTTTGTCTAATATAACGCCAGGGTACAAGCATGAATCTACAACAGGGATATCTACTCCTTCATACATCAGCAAAACGTCAGCATATGACCTCTTGTAAGATTTAGCAGCATTGATTTTGAGTCCCCATCGATAGCACCATTGACCAAGTTCCTCGTATAAAGTCTGCAATTGATGGGATGAAACATCGGAGAGGGGCTTACAAGTGGCATAAACCAAATCATCTACGAACAGACCAGAGAAGGCAGGTTCTGTTCGGTTCTGCGATTTACAATAAACTTTCGCTTTTGGGTCATTATTTTCATTAATAAACCGTTCAAATCGACACAAGAGAAACGAAGTTTAGATCCCTCGCCCTAAATTGGCAGGTTTACGTTTCAAGATACGAACTCGTAGAAGACTTTTCCACATAAATTCTTTGAGATACTATGAACATTTCAACCCCCTTCTCGTACGAAAATTACGCAAATATGAAGTCCAATGTTACTTGGAAAACACAAGCATGAAGATTATGGTAAGCTGAGGAAATCAAATATTTGGAATAATTCCAAATAATAATAATTATTTATAAGCATTAATATTTATTATTAAATAATAATTATTATTTATTAGGTAAGGGATACTATGAAGCACGGTGCATTAAATTGTAATGTACCTTGCTTCATAATATCCCTTGCCATATCAATATCACTGAATTCTTCAGCGCATTGGCTTAATCTCTGCTCCTTCACGACGTACTACATAAAAAGTGGTAAAGCCAACTTGGATCCTTCACTTTCTCAAAATCTGAAAAGTGAATGATTCGGTTTTTGAAACAAAATTAACACATTTTACATAAAACCAGTTATTTCTTCAAAACGTCGCTCTTATATCCATGACTGTGGATTTTTTGATAGGGATACCTTCATTTCTAGGTTTAAAATTGTAGAAACGTTTTGATTCGGTTCCAAAAGAGCACCATTGTCTTGTTTTTGCAATTTTTAAAAGAAGAAAAATGGACATTAAAATTAAAAAAATAAAAAAAATAATAATAATATTAAGCAGTTAAGGTAGTAGTAGTACGTGAGTGGCCTTTGCTTTTATATGCGTGGTCTGAATACATGATAATGATATTCGTGAGGCGGGAGAGATGTGATATACATATCACGGGGAGGCGGGAGGGGTGATGAATACGTTGATGCAGACATCCGTATGCAAATTGGAAATATGCCCTAATTTCCACGGGTCATCCTGTGGAAAAGGCCGATTGGTCTCGGAGTCATCCAATATCTGTGCGGTCGTCACAGCGTGACGGGGCGTTTCCTATCGTCGGAGACTCAAAAGAGGTATTTGAACTCCACTCTCCCAATGAAATTGCTTCCGCTCCTCTGGGATTTTCTCCGTTTACACGTGACGGCGTCGAGCTGCCTTCGGAAATGCGAGTATTTTCGCAGGGTGAAACTTGTCCCGAACCTCTCAGTGGATCAGATACAAACTTGACTATTCCTCAAGTTTTTCTAATCATTTCGTATATAGCATTTCCAAGTCAAATTCAAGATTTTCCAAACCAAATAAAAGATTTCAAAGTCAAATTCAAGATTTTTCAAACCCAATCCAGGATTTCCAAGTCAAATTCTAGATTTTTCAAACCAAATTCAAGATTTCCAACTCAAATTCAAGATTTTTCAATCCAAATTCAAGATTTCCAAGTCAAATTCAAAATTTTTCAAACCAAGTTCAAGATTCCAAGTCAAATTCAAGATTTCTAAGTCAAATTCAAGATTTCCAAGTCAAATGCAAGATTTTCAAACCAAATTCAAGATTTTCCCAACCAAATTCAAGATTCTCTGCTGTTAATAGTAGGTACAGAGTTCGCAGGGCGAAACTTGTCCCGACCTCCCAGTGAAACAGATACAAACTCGAGTATTTCTCATGTTTTTCTAATCATTTCGTGTATAGATTGCGTATTCAAGATTTTCCAAGCCAAATTCGAGATTCTCTACTGTTAATAGCACAGATTGTGCCAATGACAATGAAGCTTCCTGACGCTATAGCTGGCAATGACGTCCATTAACATTATTTGTATGCAGTGTTGTTCTGGTAAGTAAGAGGTTGTTGTATTAATTGATTGGATTGTTGGAGCTTAACAACTTTTGTTTCCTTGAGAGCATCTCAATTATTCTTCTCTGATAAAGAGATATGGTTTATTTCTCTGCTTTATTTTCACTTACCATATCACAAATCATGGTACAAACATTACCGCTCATTAAATTGGTTTGAAGAAAAAAAATGTTGAGTGTGGTTTGGAAAATCTGGCATTTAGTATGGAAAAATTTTCGTGACGATTTCGTGTGACGCTTTATGTGTAACGTTTTTCGAGATATGTGCCAGAGTAAAGACATAAAATGTCAAAAAAGTACACTTCATATCGACTCGAGGTGTTTATTAGAGTTCGAATGGACCTTCAAGAACAGCAATCGTCGACTCAAATACATCGTGAAAACGAAAAAAAGTTGACTTCATATCGACTCGAGGTGTTTATTTGAGTTCGAATGGACCTTCAAGAAGAGCAATTGTCGACTCAAATACTTCGTGAAAACGAAAAAAAGTACACATCATATCGACTCGAGGTGTTTATTTGAGTTCGAATGGACCGTCAAGAAGAGCAATCGTCGACTCAAATACATCGTGAAAACGAAAAAAAGTTGACTAAGTTGAAAAAGTTGAAGTCTTCATATCGACTCGAGGCGTTTATTTGAGTTCGAATGGACCTTCAAGAAGAGCAATTGTCGACTCAAATACTTCGTGAAAACGAAAAAAAGTACACTTCATATCGACTCGAGGTGTTTATTTGAGTTCGAATGGACCTTCAAGAAGAGCAATCGTCGACTCAAATACATCGTGAAAACGACAAAAAAGTTGACTTCATATCGACTCGAGGTGTTTATTTGAGTTCGAATGGACCTTCAAGAAGAGCAATCGTCGACTCAAATACATCGTGAAAACGAAAAAAAGTTGACTTCATATCGACTCGAGGTGTTTATTTGAGTTCGAATGGACCTTCAAGAAGAGCAATCGTCGACTCAAATACATCGTGAAAACGAAAAAAAGTTGACTTCATATCGACTCGAGGTGTTTATTTGAGTTCGAATGGACCTTCAAGAAGAGCAATCATCGACTCAAATACATGGTGAAAACGAAAAAAAGTTGACTTCATATCGACTCGAGGTGTTTATTTGAGTTCGAATGGACCTTCAAGAAGAGCAATCGTCGAATCAAATACATCGAAAAAACGAAAAAAAGTACACTTCATATCGACTCGAGGTGTTTATTTGAGTTCGAATGGACCTTCAAGAAGAGCAATCATCGACTCAAATACATCGTGAAACCGAAAAAAAGTTGACTTCATATCGACTCGAGGTGTTTATTTGAGTTCGAATGGACCTTCAAGAAGAGCAATTGTCGACTCAAATACATCGTGAAAACGAAAAAAAGTTGACTTCATGTCGACTCGAGGTGTTTATTTGAGTTCGAATGGACCTTCAAGAAGAGCAATCGTCGACTCAAATACATCGTGAAACCGAAAAAAAGTTGACTTCATATCGACTCGAGGTGTTTATTTGAGTTCGAATGGACCTTTAAGAAGAGCAATCATCGACTCAAATACATCGTGAAAACGAAAAAAAGTTGACTTCATATCGACTCGAGGTGTTTATTTGAGTTCGAATGGACCTTCAAGAAGAGCAATCGTCGACTCAAATACATCGAGAAAACGAAAAAAAGTACAGTTCATATCGACTCGAGGTGTTTATTTGAGTTCGAATGGACCTTCAAGAAGACCAATTGTCGACTCAAATACATCGAGAAAACGAAAAAAAGTACACTTCATATCGACTCGAGGTGTTTATTTGAGTTCGAATGGACCTTCAAGAAGAGCAATTGTCGACTCAAATACTTCGTGAAAACGAAAAAAAGTACACTTCATATCGACTCGAGGTGTTTATTTGAGTTCGAATGGACCTTCAAGAAGAGCAATCGTCGACTCAAATACATCGTGAAAACGACAAAAAAGTTGACTTCATATCGACTCGAGGTGTTTATTTGAGTTCGAATGGACCTTCAAGAAGAGCAATCGTCGACTCAAATACATCGTGAAAACGACAAAAAAGTTGACTTCATATCGACTCGAGGTGTTTCTTTGAGTTCGAATGGACCTTCAAGAAGAGCAATCGTCGACTCAAATACATCGTGAAAACGAAAAAAAGTTGACTTCATATCGACTCGAGGTGTTTATTTGAGTTCGAATGGACCTTCAAGAAGAGCAATCGTCGACTCAAATACATCGTGAAAACGAAAAAAAGTTGACTTCATATCGACTCGAGGTGTTTATTTGAGTTCGAATGGACCTTCAAGAAGAGCAATCATCGACTCAAATACATGGTGAAAACGAAAAAAAGTTGACTTCATATCGACTCGAGGTGTTTATTTGAGTTCGAATGGACCTTCAAGAAGAGCAATCGTCGAATCAAATACATCGAAAAAACGAAAAAAAGTACACTTCATATCGACTCGAGGTGTTTATTTGAGTTCGAATGGACCTTCAAGAAGAGCAATCATCGACTCAAATACATCGTGACACCGAAAAAAAGTTGACTTCATATCGACTCGAGGTGTTTATTTGAGTTCGAATGGACCTTCAAGAAGAGCAATTGTCGACTCAAATACATCGTGAAAACGAAAAAAAGTTGACTTCATGTCGACTCGAGGTGTTTATTTGAGTTCGAATGGACCTTCAAGAAGAGCAATCGTCGACTCAAATACATCGTGAAACCGAAAAAAAGTTGACTTCATATCGACTCGAGGTGTTTATTTGAGTTCGAATGGACCTTTAAGAAGAGCAATCATCGACTCAAATACATCGTGAAAACGAAAAAAAGTTGACTTCATATCGACTCGAGGTGTTTATTTGAGTTCGAATGGACCTTCAAGAAGAGCAATCGTCGACTCAAATACTTCGTGAAAACGAAAAAAAGTACACTTCATATCGACTCGAGATGTTTATTTGAGTTCGAATGGACCTTCAAGAAGAGCAATTGTCGACTCAAATACATCGAGAAAACGAAAAAAAGTTGACTTCATATCGACTCGAGGTGTTTATTTGAGTTCGAATGGACCTTCAAGAAGAGCAATCGTCGACTCAAATACATCGAGAAAACGAAAAAAAGTACACTTCATATCGACTCGAGGTGTTTATTTGAGTTCGAATGGACCTTCAAGAAGAGCAATTGTCGACTCAAATACATCGAGAAAACGAAAAAAAGTACACTTCATATCGACTCGAGGTGTTTATTTGAGTTCGAATGGACCTTCAAGAAGAGCAATTGTCGACTCAAATACATCGAGAAAACGAAAAAAAGTACACTTCATATCGACTCGAGGTCTTTATTTGAGTTCGAATGGACCTTCAAGAAGAGCAATCGTCGACTCAAATACATCGTGAAAACGAAAAAAAGTTTAAAGTTTTTAAGTTTAAATCGTTGAAGGACTATTATTTAAAACTCAACTTGCAAATTGGGATTGCTATAGGCTCGCCAGAAGTACTACTACTCTGCAATGATTTAAGATAAATTAATGCTTCAATCGAAAAATCGTAAGAGTTTAAAGTTAAAGTTAAAGTTCTTACCTTTACAGCTGCCTACATGATCAAGAAAATACTGCAAAATGGTTACAATGATTTTTAAAAAATCATGAATGAACGAGGGAATGAGGGGAAATTTTATAAAAACAATCAGTCTCAAATTGTGCACATTAAACCTTAGGAATTTAAGGGTTAGCTGAGCCAAAATCCTAGGTAAAAATTACTATCACAGTCAATTATATCAGTCTTTGAAGTAGGTATAACCCTGCTAATTTGCAGTTCATCATTTAGCCAGTTTTGTGAATCTGAATAGTAGGAACGAAAAGTGGTGTTGACATTTTTGTTATTTTCGCGCATTTAGCAGCCGATTCTTGAAATTGTGACGCTATTCAGCGAAACGTTTGGAATAAGAAAGTGAATTAAATTAATTTTGTCCAAATTGTGGGTTAGGCTGTGTTGCTTCTTAACAGACGAGATTTGAAGTAAGGCCAAATGTCACCGGAGTAGCTCAAAACCTTATTTATGAAAAAATCTCAACTGACGAGGTTTTGGCTTTTCACTGTCGAAATGACCCTTCGAATTGGGTAAAGGGAGTGAAAACCGTTTCTGGAAGAAATGGTCAAGACGGTATTAAAGTCTGAATACCAGACAGGGGACCCCTGTATTGCCTTTCAAATTCCGCGGGATCATCCTCCTCGAACTTGACTCACATTGGCGTGCCATCGGATTCCGGTTTGAAGAGGTCAGGAATTCGCCATCAACCCTCTCGCCCGTCTCGGAGCCGTGACGAATGGAAACCGGTTTACGACTGGCTCCCTCTCAATCCTTCGATGAGCTTCAATTTCCGGCTGTGGTTTGCTGTAAGGTTTAGGGCCGTTTTCCCCAACGTAAACGAAACCGTTGATCTGAGATCGAAACGTGGTTGAGCTCATGAACGGAGATCGTCCTTTGTGTTGGATTTCACCACATCGGTATCCAAACCGTTTTCCTCCCTCCTTGTTCATCCTCCAGCACTTGTGCGCGTATTCGATCTTAATTCCGACCAAATCTGGGTAATGCATTTTCATAACAGTCCAGTCAAACTAGGAAATAACCTCGAAGTGACCTGGGGAAAGCTCGAAATCGTTATATAATCTTAAGATATTCTTGAAAACGAGTAATCTGAGTTTGTAATCAGGGGTTGACCTTCACTTTTGGTGTCCCCAAAACGTCGAAATTTTCGGGGGTTTTCCAGTTTTTCGCTTAAATAACGCATCCTAATGAAAACCTCACCAAGAAACAAATTGAAGAGCATTAAATTTTGCGACGATTTACCCCCTCTCCCCCTTTAAAATAAAGAGGAACATAAGGCGATGACTACGACTGTTGAATTCTGTTCAACTAGCAACCGTTTATGTCAGGAAAGAATTATCATAGATCAGTGTTCTGAATATTCCATCGACTCGTTCTTCTAGTCTTTTTCTGTTGCGACGTCGAGGTTGCACTTATCGAGTCGACCGAGAGAGAGAGAGAGAGTTTATTCGTAACCAAATAGAAAATATACAATCAATTTAAAATCGTCAGAATACTATAATAGTATAATCGTCAGAATACTATTACAATAATTATTCGTCGGTAGGCAAGGCCCATAGTGACGAACAAGAGCTGCCTGCTATCAGCAGGTTAGCCAACAATAACAAAAAAACTATCCTACAATGTTTAAAAAAGTACACGCTCTTCGTCATACAAAAAAAGCAGAAGACAGAACCAAAATAAAATAAAATGAAAATACAACTGCTACAAATTAAAAGATTCCATGTTGACTACATGCTGATATCAAATGCAGTGGACTCGTTTGCTGTAGTTCTGCTGTGCACGTGGCCCATCAACGTTCTTACTACCTCTATTATGGTGGGTCCGTAAAGGCCTTTACGAATTATTGTGTTTCTGATATACCAGGGAGCATTGGTTATCATGTGGAGGGCGTGATTTTGCTGTACTTGGATCCTGTAAATTTGGGTTTTGCTCGCCATTCCCCATAATATGGAAATATGCCAAATAGTACGAATCATCACAAGTAGCGTTCAACACACATCGTCGTTACAAATATCTTTTACCGATGACGTTGACTGTTTAACCTGATTAATTCACCCTAATACGGTGATTCGTTTGATTTTTAATGCAAGTATTTCTACACCAACGGGTTTCTCAACAAATGCGAGGATTCAAAACGTGAAGTAGGTCCTGTTCATCCAACTGCCAGTATGTGCATTAAACTTTTACTTTCCTCAGGCGTCCAACTCAGATCGGTATAACTGCAGCGGGCTTCCAGTGAAGTGGGAACGGTATCTCTCGACATGCGTTCGCCTTATCTTCCAGTTCACGTGCCCTTGAAGGGCGATCTCCCGCCAACGATAGCAACCGCTCTTCTCAAGGTTGAGGGCCCATGAATAAGGTAGAATGCGGAAGGGGGAAAGGGATTCCTTACATTTTTCACCGTCCTACCGCCTTGCGTTGTCGAGGGGAGAAGCAGCCATCGACCGAGTTACCTTTTGGTACGAGGAAGCGAACCAAAGTAGCCAATCATTCAATATTGACTCATCGTGTGGTGTTGGTTGTGATATATTCGACCCTCAAACGCAAGGAACCTTTTCAAATAAAGTACCCTCTTCCTTTCAAATCTGCAGCGGGTCGTTATTTGTCGTCTTGCTTTGAGTGAACTCAGGGATTCGCAACGAAGTCCAGAGAACAGCACTGGTACTGACCAACTCTGCAGCTTTCTACTTGGCGCTCGAAGATTTACTTCAAGGGGAAAACAACAATTACTTGATCTACTACAGCATAAACCCTACACTTGGGTAGATTTGTAATTGAATAGGATACCTGGACACACATCGGTTAGAGGAGATTCAAATATGGAAGTGCAGTGACCACAATTGATAACGATTCTGTAACAATTTGCTGCGTTTTTCTGATTCCACGTAGGGCGGGGGATCTTAAAACCTGCATCGCACCGGTGCAATGGAAAGTAGCTGAAGAAATCATATCGACCGATATCTCTGATACCAAAGCTATTTGAAAAGTTACGCCTCGATAGAGTAAAACCTAATAGAAGAAATAGATCCATTCCATCACATCAATTTGGATTTAGAAAACAACACTACACAATAGACCAGGTACACAGGATCACGAATCTGATTGGATGGTCGTTAGAAGAAAAGAAAATATGTTCAGCTGTCTTTCTAGATGTTTCGCAAACATTTGATAAAGTATGACATCAAAGATTACTCACAAAACTGCGAAGGGATTCTTCTTTCAAATTCTGAAGTCATACCTGGCAGATAGATTATTCAGAGTAAAATACGATGAGGAGTATTGAGGAAATTAAATGCAGGTGTTCCACAAGGCACTTTCTTTGTTCTCATACTGTATTTACTGTACACAAGAGACCTACTACAACCAGTAGATACACTTACTGCAACTTTTGCTGATGACACTGCTATTGTTGCAGTTGGAAACTCCGCTGCAAACTAGAAAGCAGTACACTACAATGTGCTGTCAACAATGTCCTAAGCTGGACTAAGAAATGGAGGATGAAGTTGAACGAAACGAAATCTATTCATATGAACTTCACAGATCTGAAGACAGACGTAACCCCATTAAAGATGAACTCGCGAACCTTATGCAGTACCTTGGCATGCCTCTCAAGCTGAGGTGGAAAGCCCACGTAAAGAAAGGGAGGACGAGCTCCATTTGAAATTCAGGAAAATGTACTGGTTGGTAGGGAAACACTCTGAGCTAATTACCCACAATAAGTTGCTTCCATACCATCAAGTAATCAAACCAGTCTGGACTTACGGGTTGCACAAAGAAAAACAGTAGGTATACAACCTATACAAACGTTTCAAAACAAAGTCCTGCGGTGATTGAGGCACCTTGGTACATATGAGCGGTTGATCTCCATTGTGACCTACGGATAGAGACATTTGGCGAAACAATAAGACAATTTGCAATGGAGCACCAACTCCGGCTCTACAAACATCCAAACGTTGAAGTATTGAGCCTACTGGGCAACAGCGGGGACATACGGAGACTGAAGAGCACCAAACCAATGGATCTCGTCACGACTCACTATTGTGGAATGATGTGTAGTGGATATAGGTAGTGATTTATTGACCACAAAAAACGCTCTAATGTATTAGAAAAACAAGTTCTCAGACCTACATGACTTTTAGTGAAAGATTTATCTTGACGATTACCATTTCATATTCGCTGTGGTTGCAATGGTCTTTCAAAACACACTTGAAGCTGCGTAGTGCTCAATCGAGCGGTTGATCGTTGACACACACAACATCCTGTTATGGTTGTGGGACATGACTTTAATGCTGTCGCGCCCCAGTCGTGCAGAAACTGTCTGAATGTGCATTGTGCGTGCTCGCCTTATCTACCTGCGCCATTTTGCGAATCTACGTCTGCTCTTCGCAAGGTGATTCACTCAACCTCAGCTGTCTCGTTTCGCCCGTGCGTTCCACCAGCTACACGCCTCATCTAACTCCAGGAGTTTTCCCAAGGTCTAACTACCCGCCGTTCCCTTTTTACGACTTCACGGTTCCGCGGAGGAAAATCGTTGTCCGTTGAGGACAATTTGGTTCTTGTTTCTCCTCCGAGGCAGCGGCCGGTGGGGGATTTCTAGATCGTTATCCGAAATTATTATCCGGGGACCTCTGCCCGCCGGAAACGCGCGGGACCCCTGTTTTGTTTGAAAAACCGACACTCGACTCTCCCCTCGGTGACTTATGGTACAAATTGAAATGCGGTTTCTTCATCTACTAACCGTGGTTCTCATTTTGTAATTATTAGTGTGTAATCATGTGACCCCCTAGAACCGTTGCGCAAAACCTCATCGTATTCATCACGTATGGGAGTAAGAGGGCTCTCCTCTCCCGTCACTTCGTAAATGTATGGGAACAAAATTTGTAATAATTGTCTATATGTCTATAATTATATCAAAATGTCTATAATTATTATGATATTCAATATAATAGTTTTTTAAATTATGTAATCAGCTTATTCATTATTTGAATAATAATAATTTATTGGCGATATATATTTACACTACTATTTACAATAAGTATTCTACTTGTCATAGATGTGGTATGTAGGTATTTGTCTATTTAAAAAAAACGGATGTACGAATATTTCGGTTCTTACCACAG